>MU225240.1:1948158-1978293 GCA_018584345.1 Thuja plicata | reverse complement strand
GGAATGTGATGATCCCTCTTGGTTACTCGCTTGAATAACAGGTTTAGAATGAGCTTTGCCTTGATTACTAGGTTTACTTTTAACTATTTCAGAACCTCGTATAGGAAAGATAGTACCGCTCCTAGTTTTAATAGGCATAGACGAAGCTGGTATGAGAGGAAACTTAAGATTTGACTCAGAACTCTATCTCTAAAGGTATTGAAAGGACAAGGTAATAGGCTAGAACAGCCGAGGTATGAGATGCACCTGGCACGAGTAGTCGGAAGTATGGCTAGATCAGCCGAGTAATGATTATCATGTCAAAAGGTACAAAACATAAGAAATGGAATGGAGACAAAGAGACAAGACAAGTTCGAGTATGAATCAGTCAGTTTACAACTCGGAACAACTAGTTTCAGCCCGCAGACAATGAAGGAACAAACACTCAAATTCAGACAAGAGGTAGATAAAAAAAATATGCAACTCAATTTCAAGGTAAAGAGTAAGTTTTGAGACACAGCGAGAACTATTCTCTAACAAGATATCCAGGCTTAAGACAGTTTTTGGATGATGTAATTCAACAATCTCTGTTTCAAGGTGACAAGCATTCATTTAAAGACACAAAGTTTCAATCAGGTAGTGATGCAAACAGTAGTCAAAAAAAATTCCACCAAGGACAAAGCAACTTGGTAGAAACATGGGAAGTCTTTGTTTGAATGATAGAGTGGACAGTTTAAGACTCGATAACAAACACTCAATTATCCCTACAAAGAAAATTGGTTGAGAAGACAAAATCTGTGCCCCGCTGTCTTATGCGTATGTGTTCACCTCACATAGCAGTGTCACTCCTGAAAGAGCACCCGTGTTTTCAGTGTTTCCAAGGACTAAGTATATATGTTCAAAGGTAACCCTTAAATAGGGGCCAGTGTCATATACCACTTCAAACATCCAGGTGCATACCTATGTCGAGAATCTAGGGGAGAGATTCTTCCCTCTCCCTACGCACAGATTATGCCTCCTTTTGGAGGTGAACCAGGTAGGCATCTAACTAAAAGAGTGTTTAATAGGCTTCCATTCATAATAACCTCTGGTGCCTCTAATACAGAGCTAGGGCATCACGACCACACCAACACTTGTAAGTCACACACCCTTGCAAGCAATGCTGGGAGCGGCGCCGCTCAGTATGACAAACAAGGCTTTCTCATGATGATAGTTGAAATCAATGAGAAAGAAGTTACTATGGCTTTGGAGTCTTTGGACTACAACAAAGCAGACTTTATTAGATTGAGGTGGAATCACCGACGAAAGGTGTGTACTCACTTGGGTCATTCCTAGAGGTTCAACTTCCGGCAGGCCCTCTAAAGGTGACTCAACTTGGTTCAGATTCAATGAGAGAAGAGCATACTTCTCTACCTTGGCACCTCACCCAACACATCAAGAATGTTCATCACCGAGATAGTTTCACTCCACCAAATCCACAAGTCTTTGGGTTTCTGATTCTCTCAATGAGAGAAGAGCATAATCCCCTAACTAGTAAAAGTGCTAAAGATTCACTTACCTTGCTTTGCTTCCCCAAGTATCCTTCATGCTAGCAGCATCTAGGTTTCAGATTCATTCATGGGCATCACTTCCATGTAATGAAGAGCCTATTTCCCTACTTTTCTATCGGGATCCTTATGAAATTTTAACGAAGCCCTATTTAGACTATGTGAATGAAAAATAGTAAACAAACATGACATTTTAATATTGTCTTTGACTATCATCCTGCAAGTAAACCGTTAGAATGTTTTAGCCTTTGACAAGAGAACCTGCAAAGCACTGTTATGCTGCTGCAGAAAAATCAGAAACAGAAAAACCAGAGCAGAAACAGAAATCAGAACAGAGAAATAATAGATTACAGATTTTGCATTTTAAATGATTGTCAGTGAAAGTTTGCGCGAGAAAGTACCCAACGCGCGTGAGAAAATGCTTCAAATCATGCGAGGAAACTGTTTCTTCACGCGAGAAAGTGCTAGGAAAGTGATTCTTCGCGCGTCTCGCAGCAAAACTTCGCACGGCTCATAGCAAAAATTTGCATGGAAAGAGCAAAACTTCACGCGGTAAAAGAAAAAGTTCACACGATAATCCGTACCAGTGTAGTATGGATGCACGGCAGAGACTAAAAAACACAGTCAACAGATTCAAAAAATGAGGCCAGAAATTTGATTTCTCCGCCCCACGGTGGGCGCCAAAATGTCTGATGCTGAATGTGGACCTCTCCATTCAACCCAAACGCAACATAGTCCTTACACAATCAATGAATTCACAAAGACAAACATGAATTGTTTGTTCTACGAAGGTGATTGAAGCGACCTGTTGCCTCCTAATTAGGTGTGATTGTTGTAGTTTACCCTTAGAATGAGAGCCAACAACCTGACCATCTCTAATACGGAGGATTTTATAGTGCATGTAAATGAAGAAAAGCTATTGATTATGAGAAATATGCATCTAATTCATGAGAAATTGCTGCTATTCTATGAATTAAGACATGATTTAAGCTATGAAATTGAAGATGAAATGCAACTAGTGTAAGTATGAATTTGCAATTAAGCTAAGAATGAGAATGCAATTAATCTAATAAATTGAAATGCTTCTAGTCTAGGAAAGAAAATGCTTGAAAACTAGAAATGAAATGCTTTCTAAGCTAGAATTTGATTAGCAAGATGAATCTAAAAAGATTTTAAAGCATAAATTGGATTGCTATCTCCTAGAAATAAATCATGATTCAAAGCTAAACAATATTCAATTTCAAATGAGAATTATGCTAATTATGCAAGAAAGTAAGCTAAAAGCATGAAATCAACTAAATTTGTCTATAGTAATGATGCTAAAAAACAAGGGATCTTCTCAATGAAGAAAAGAGGTCCAATTTATAGAAGCCCAAGGAAAGAGGATGAAGAGTTTCTTGAAAAGAATCAGTTGTCTCTTCATTCTCCATTTGAGACAAATAAGCAAAGATTATTAAAATAAAAGAATGAATTATTGACACATAAGTGTCTTTTCACATGGAATTATGGAAATCCCTTTTGAGGGTAATTCATTCAATTAATTAAATAGCCTTTCAATTCTTTTTATGTATATTAGCCAAAGAGGGTGGATTTGATTTAATTAAAAGCACTTAGGACTTTAGGATTAAATCAATTAATCATAGGGATTTTAGCTAATAATCATTTGAGATTTAGGAATTAAATGTAATGTCAGATTTATGCAAATTTGGGTTTTCTGCATTTGAAACTCAGTCAATTAAAGTCAATTAAGAGAATAATTTGCCTAATACAATAGGACTTTGAAGATGAGAAAATGCACCAAAATTGATTAGGTTGTTAGGTGCCAATTTTGGGGTGTTACAGTACTGAAGTGAAGATCTTGGAAGGTTCCTTTCAAGATGTTCTGAAAATGGTGAGAAAGCAATAACTTTATTACTTTGTATGCACCTTTGTCATTGTTGTCAAAGGGGGAGAAGATAAGAAAAATTAATGGGAGAAGAGAGAAGAGTAAAATAAATAAGAAGGAGAAGATAATGTATAAGAGAAGAAAAGAGAAAAACAAAATAGAGAGTAAGGAGAGACAGTTTTGTTTTGTTGGAACACTTAGTCATTTTTTTTGTTAAGTGTTGCCATCAATGCCAAAGGGAGAGATTGTTGGAAAGTGATCTATTTTGCATGATGAGATTCACTTTTTGGTTGTCATTTATGGCAACACATCTGGGTTATAGATTGATTCATATGAAGTTGAGTTTTGATGACTCTAAAATTGACTAAGTACAGAAGCAGAGTTACAGAGGTATTTTGGGTATCGAAGACCAAGATCGATCAATTATGGAAAGCGAGCTTAGAGGAAGTTAGTATGGGGTATATTTGAACCTCCACCTAAGATCAATTTTTTTTTTAAACATTTACAGAAAGTTAGAGAGATTTGAAGATATACAGACAACAACAGAACAGTGATACAAAGCAGTTGGACAATAGCGATGATTCAGAGAGTATGACGTGGACTCCTGGCAATCAAAGTTGGATTATGGTTGTTGATAACCTATACTTTGATTATGTAAGAGCTCTGAATTTTCATTTGATATTTGTTTTATTAAATTTATTTTGTATTGAGAGCCGACTATGTAATATTTGGTTAAAAGAGCCGACTTCGTTAAGAGAAAAGATATATATATATATATATATATATATATATATATATATATATATATATATATATATATGGATAAATTTTATTGAGTAAAGAATAGAATGATGAGATATTATTGGATGGATGATATGTTTTTGAGGACATGCAAATTGCAGAGTAGAGTATGACATACAACATTGATGAGCTATGACAGGAACTATCTAAGCATTAGAGATGTTTTTTTTGTTCATTATTGAGAACATTTTGTAACATAATTAATTTGCAAGAGCTGTAAGCTCAGTTGGCCCCTAACAAGGTGTTGTATACCTTAAACAGGGTTGTTATTCCTTTAACAAGGAAATGTACTATGTAATATTTAAATCCTAATAGGGACAGTATACTTTAGTGTGTTCTTGTGGGTACCATCCCCACTAAGATTTTCCCTTGGCTAGGGTTTCCTTGACAACAAAATTATAGTGTTATGAGTACTGTGTTATTTTCTTATGTTCTTTTCATTTCTGCAAGTATATGGTTAATATTTAATTGGTTGAAAATTTTGAATAAGTGTTATAATATTGATTCACCCCCTCTCATTATTACTTAATCCTAACACCTATAACAAGTAAACATCAATTACAATTCACCAAATATAATCCAAGATCCATAATCCACACTCGCAATCCATAATATATGCTTCATATCTCAAGTCGACCCCAAATTGGGCTCGTCCAAAATAGACACCACAATTGACATCACCAAGAGTCCTACGACCCACAAAACATTAAAAAACCTTCCTTAACATGTCTTCTACCATCCCTTAAGCTCACATAACCTAAACCCACATTGCACGCAAGTTATCCTCAAAACACAGAGACTAACTCTGTCAAAGATCACTGTCACCATCCAATAGCTAGTCTTCACTAAAACATATGTAACTCATCCAATAGACAATATTAAGCCATGTAGCCTTAGGCATAAGATCACAACATATCCCATTACACATCACCAACTTCGATCATTCTGAATAAACCGTACAGTACCCATACACTTTTTTCAGTCATCAAGCAACAGTAATAACCAATCTGTTTTGCCTCCATAGAAACATATGCTGATATCAGTGAAAAACATGAATTCCAACAACAAAATCAAAAACCAATTCCAAAAATCTCCCCCTTTGTCATTGATGGCAACATATGGGAAAATCCATCAACCCAAAAGTATTCTCTCAATACAATCTTCTCAATATCCTCAACACAGCTCTCCCTAAAATAGTAGGGATTTTCTCATAGAATATCTACCCCTTTTACAACAACGGAAAAGGGTGCCATAAATCTTCTTCTTTTGTCTGCAAGGTGTAGATTTTTCAAATCTTCATGTCTTTAATAACCAGGCACAAAATCACCCAAATATGTTCTATAATGTTCCTGCGATCACTCCCCTTAAGGAGTAGATCCATACATCAAGTCCAAGATATGATATAGCTCTGCAAGCCACTAGAATGATGCATTCCTGCATAAATTTAGTTCTCGCAAGGAGGGGCTCGCACCCCAAGCATACCTTTGAGATACTCAAAGGCATCCTTTGGAATTTTTTTGTATATATATCTTCTATATGTTCCTTTGTGCTGATATACTCCAATCTAATCTCCCTATCTGCTATCTTGTCTCTCAAGAAATGATACTTAATGGAAATATGTTTAGTCTTTGAATGCATTACTAGATTCTTTAACATATTCACTATTATTGTATTATCATAATGGATAGCCACTTGCTCATCAAAATTTATCCCAATGTCCTCCAGCATTTGTTTCATCCAAATAATCTATGTGCAAATTATAGTAGTAGAAACATACTCTAATTCAACAGTAAATTGAGATATACAATCTTGTTTTTTACTTAACCAAGAAACCAATGTTTTCCCAAGAAAGAATGCACCACCACTTGTACTCTTTCTATCATCAATATTTCCTACCCAATCAATGTTAGTATAAGCATGTAAATCAAAATCATCAGATTTCTTATACCATAAGCCATAATCCAGTGTTCCTTTCAGATATCTAAATATTATTTTCACAGTAGAAAGGTGTGTCTCTTTAGGATCTTCTTGATATCTTGCCACAATTTCAAATGCTTTAGAAATATATGATTTGGTGTGAGTCAAATATTGTAAGACTCCAATCATAGATATGTACTTTGTCTAAAAAACACTGAGATTCATTAGTAGTAGTAATCTTGTGACCAGTAACTATAGGTGTTCAATAGGTTTACAATCTTCCATTCTAAACTTTTTCAATATTTCTTTAAGATACTTTATATGAGAAATAAAAATATCACTCTTGTTCTGATTAATTTGCAATCCAAGGAAAAATTTCATCTCACCAATCATTGACATCTAAAATTCATTTTTCATTTCTTTAGATAAATTTTTACTCGTTGCATCATTGCCTCCAAAAATGATATCATCAACAAAAAATTATACTATTAGAATTTCATCTTCACTAGTTCTTAAGTACAAATTGTTGTATGCATTGCCTTTTATGAAGCCAAGATGAAGAAGATACCTATCCAATCTTGTATATGATGCTCTTGGTGCATGTTTCAGTCCATACAAATCTTTCTTCAACTTGCAAACCATGTACTCATCTTCCTCTTTTTGCAAGTAGCCTTTACAACTAGTCTTGTTTTATTTCTTACGACCATTCCCTCTTCATTCATCTTGTTTCTAAAACCCCACTTAGTTCCTATATAATTCTTATCTTTAGGTCTAGGAACGGGTTCCCAAGTGTTATTTTTCTTTATCTACTCCAATTCTTACTGCATAGCCTTAGTCCAAGATTCATCTCTACATGCCTCATCAGTATATTTTTGTTCAACTTGAGAAATAAAACAAATTTCATCTCTTAATCTCGATCTTGCCATCATTCCTCTATTTGCATCTCCAATAATTTGATCTTCAGGATATTTTTTCTTAACATACCTTAGAATCTTAGGAATTTTAGGAGGATCATTTGAGTCATCTTGACATACCTCAATCTCATAGTCAATCTCAAAAGGTTCTTCTTGGTCTGTAGTAACCTTCTTTCTTTATGTAGTCTGGTTGCAATCATATATTCTTTCCTGAATCTGGAATTTTTCATCTATCCTCACATTAGCACTTTCAATCATCTTTCTCAATCTTAGATTGAAGCATTTATAAGCTTTTCTTTTATAGGAATAAACAAATAAGATCCATTCATCACTTGTAGCATCAAAATTTCCTATCTCATCATCTCTTTTCATATGGAGTTTTACTTGCACCTTCTTTGATCTGAGTTTTGTTCAAAGTATACATAGCAGTACCAATAGCTTCTCTCCAATGAACATGTGATACAATTCCTTCTAGAAACATAGTTATAGAAACATATAATATTGTTTTTTTTCTTTTTTCTAATATCCCATTCTATTGTGGTGCCCTAGGGGAAGATGTCTATCAGTATATTCCATTCTCTTTGTAGTAGGTATTGAACAAATCTGAAATAAACTCTCCACCTCTAGCCAATCTCAAACATTTTATCTCTAAGCCTGAATTATTCTCACATTTTTCTTTGAATATCTTGAATTTGTGAAACATCTATGATTTCTCTCTTAGATATGTAACCCACATCATCCTTGAAAATTCATCAACAAAAAGTATAAAATACCTTTCACTGTAGTAAGATCTTTCTCTTGTAGGACCACACAGATCTATATGTAGTAGATCGAACTTCCCTTTCATTGAGTAAGATTTTCTTTTAAAACTACTTCTAGTTTGTTTCCCCATTACACATTCTCTACACATGGTGTTAGATAGTTTCATAATCTTTGGTAGATCTCTAACTGCATTATTCATACTTTCCTTCACAATATTATGAAAATTCACATGAAAAAATATTCTATGCCATAACCAACTATCATCAACCTTCGCAACAAAACAAGAAGCATCAGATGTATTTAATTCAAATACATTAGCTCTAGATTTAGTACCATATGCAATCAATTCTCCTAAATTACTTCTAATAGAGCATTTCCCATCAATGAATCTCAATTGATAACCTTTTTCCACTAGCTGTCCAATACTCAAAAAATTATGCTTTAGTCCATCACTAAGTAATACATTGTCAGTATTGGTCTTTCCATCTAGAGAAATAGATCCAACTCCAATGATAAGATTAGGATTATTGTCACCAACTATCACAACACCACCATCATACTTGGTTAGTTTAACAAATTTATTTATATCTTCAGTCATATGGTGTGAACAACCACTATCTATGGGTCATTCATATTTCTTTTCAACATGTGACACTAAGGCTCTTTCTTCATGAATAGGTTTATCATCCTTGATAGAAATAAATCCAATATCATCATAATCAATAGCATCATCATCAGAAACACCTTCACTAGCATAGTAACATTCCTTATCCTTGGAATAATTAGGTTTATAAAACTTATATTTATTCTTTGGAACCCTTGTAGGACATCTAGATGCAAAATGACCTATCTTATTGCATGAAAAACATTTCAGAGTTAAATTTCTTTCAAAATTACCCTTACCTCTCTTTTCTCTTCTATAAATTAGGGCCACAATTTCATCTAACTTTATTTATTCTTCCTGTATCTTTTCCCATTCATCAGCATATTCACCAAGCTCTTATCTCAATTCACTACTATTGGTGCTCGTAGTTTTTGATAAATTATTTTTATTTTTATGTACAGTCACCTTGAATGCTATCTCAAATTTAGGTAATGATTCTCCTAGCTCTGTAGCCTCAAAATTAATTAATTTTGCTATCAAAATCTCTCTATTAAAGTTCATCGTCAAAGGTACGATCTCCTCTATACCTTGCACTTTAGTCTTGTAAACAGGTGTCAAAGATCTAAGAATTTTTTGAATCACTTCTTCCTTATTGTATGTACCTCCAGAGTTTTTGATCCCAATAACAACCTCAGTAACTCTCTGTACATAAGCTCTAATATTTTCATCATCTTTTATTTTTGGATTTTCCATCCTTGTCTTCCAGTCTATAACTTTTCCTTCTTATTAAACTTATCTTCTTCATATAGTTCTTCCAATCTTGTCCAAATGTCATGTACAAAATCTAAATCTTTAATCTATGTGAATTCACCTTCAGAGAGCGTACTAATCAGTGCTTCTCTTGAGACCATGTTATATGAAAATATCTTATTTTCTTCATCAATAGATTTATCTATTTCATCCCCAACCTTCATATGTACATCCCTCTTTCTAATCATCTAGTAGTAGATTCCAAAGAATAGCAAATGTGTTCTCATCTTGTTCTTCCAACTGTCAAATTTTTTAGGATCAAACTTTAGACTATCCTTCCTATAGAATGTCATCTTCAAGATCACGTCAAGCTATTAATATTTCTATCTAATGACCAGTAGCTTTGATACCAATTGTTAGGAATAACAGTCCACCAACATAGCTGAGAGGGGGGGGGGGTAAATCAGTTGTGATACAAATTATTAAACATTAAACTTTATAAACAAAAACTTTAATCCAAATGATAACATAGTAAATGCCAACACAATAACACAATCCTTTGTTGTCGAGGAAATCCTATTGAAGGTAAAACCCCAGTGGGAATTAAAACTGAAAAATGATGTACTAAGATTATAGTTTCACTGTTAAAATATTTATCCCTGTTAGGAGCTTATTGATGTATTATAGTAAATAGTCCCTATTAAAGGATAGACCCTGATAGGAGTCAGGAGTAACAGTGGGCTCACTGCCTAGGTACACTGCCTAAAGAAGGTTAAATCCACCCCCAGGACTTACATTTCATGCTTGGTTAGTTATAATGAAGTAACATAATCACAACCTCTACTCTACATCCAACTTAATTTGCACAAACAAGATCGCAACTTCCACACTTCACTTACTCTTCCATAATCAATCTTTCCAACAAGAAAATATCTCTCCTATATACCCTATTACAATAATCAATTAGGTTTCCCCAATGTACAAATAATTACTTAACCCCTTGATAAGATACACATGGTACCTATAACAAGCAAACATCAATTACAATTCATCAAATATAATCCATGATCAGTAATCCATGCTTGCAATCCATAATACATGCTTCATATCTTAAGTCATCCCCAAATAGGTCTCCTCTAGAACACACACCACAAATGACATCACCAAGAGTCCTACAACTTTTGAAACATAAAAAACCTTCCTTAACATGTCTTCTTCCATCCCTTAAACTCGCATACCCTGAATCCATGTCACACGTAAGTTATCCTAAAAAACATAGAGACTAACTCTGTGAAAGATCACTGTCAGTGTCCAGTACCCAATCTTCACTAAAACATATATAACTAATCCAATAAACAATATTATGCCATGCAACCTTAGGAATAAGATCATAAAATATTCCTATACACATCACCATCTTCACTCATTCTGAATCAACCGTACAATACTCATACACTTCATTTAGTCATTAAGCAACAATAATAATTAGTCTATTTTGCCTCCATAGAAACATATGTTGACATTAGTGAAAAAACATGAATAAAAACAACAACATTAGCAACCAATTCCAACATTAAGTACCAAAATATCAAGTGTGAACTTAGCTATCATCCATACATACACGCGAGTTCAATTTTAAGCCCAAACCAAATGATGATTGCTTGTTCGATTTTAGATGCACCAAATACAAAAATTCTTTGCCTTGTTCAATTGTTAACCACACATCAATTTTAAGCACCAAATCAAAAAAGTGAAATTGTGTTTTGCATACACTTTTCTTTTTAAGCACCAAAAATACAAATGAGTTGATTTTAGGTTTCCTTGTTAAAACTGTTTCCATGCCACAAGCTGTCAAGAAACTATTAGTACCAAAAAATCATAACAATCAAAATGAATAATATTCAGAAACACTTGGATTTTTAAGACCATTTAGGCTGGTAACTTTATATTTGGCTGCCAAATGCTTGAGAGAATTAATATACCTATTAAAGGATTCTCTTTGATCTTCAGCTGTGATTGTCAAGGTTGCCTTTTCTGTGTGTAGTAATGAGCGACTCTTCTTATGGATGCTTTTTGTGACCTAAACCTTGGGATGCGTCTGATTATCTTTTTTTTCATATGTCATTTGTTCATTCCTTCATAGAAACTAAGAAAAAAATTAGATTTGATTAACAAAATGATGAAACAAAGCAATTCAAAAATTCTCCCGTCAGATGTAAAATTCTTCTGTTAGATGCAAAATTCTCCTGGCGATTGTGGCAGAATTATGTCAATTATGAAACTATTATGTCGATTGCGCCAATGTGCTGGCAATTGCAAAATTCTCTTAGCGATTTCATAATATATCTATCAATTGCAAAAAATACCTAAACCAAAGACTAAAAAAATACAAAAGTTGATTGTGAAATATAATGGGCAATTACAAAATTATACAGAGTGATTGCAGTAATAAACCATTCGATTACGGTAAACTTTTGTCAATTGTAGCAAACTTCTGTAAATTGTGAAATTACTAAATTTATTTTAAAAAAAATGAAACTGCGGCTATATAACCAAGGTCAGGAAATATCATTTGTCATCTGCAAGAAATTATCAAGCTATTTGATTCATGTCAGGTTCACCAAAATGTACAGATCCAATCCCGCGCACTCGATAATGAGGGTTAGTAGCACCAATTTAGAATGGGGGAAATCAATCAAAACTACTAAGAATGAATCTATGCACAATAAAATAACAAGAAAGATAGAGGAAAATAAATGAATGAAAACCACAATTCTTGAAGCTTCTATTACTTCTCTCTACTCCTTCTGAAACACTATATGAATGGTGCTTAGTATTGGTATTGATAGCATCTGTGACTTGGGAGTTTTGAGAAAATGATATTGATATGATCACAAGAATGCTTGATGCTTTGTAAGAATATTGCAGAGTAAGAGAACACAAAGCTTGAAATCATAGATCCTTCAAATGGTTGATAAGGGTTGATTATATAGAATATGGAAATGATTTCGATGGATGAGATCAATCCCAAGAATTAGAGGATGAATGGTTGAGATCAAAAGGAACTGGAGAAGCAATCAGTAAACCCCGCCTCTTTAAATAAAGAAAAGAGGGGATAGTTTAGATGACTAAAAAGCTGATTGTGAGTTGCCTTTTATAGTTGAAGAGAGGGCTTGGAGTCACCTCTTGGAACTCAAGAGTTGAATTGGAGTTACCTCTTAGAACTGGAGAGTTGAATTGGAGTTACCTCTTCGAACTGGAGAGTTGATTTATTTGAGTATTTATTTAATTTTAGAAATTAACATGACATAATTCAATTCTATTTTGATTTAAAATTGAATATTTGAATGCAATTAATTTAATTAGAAGAATAAATTAATAAGTTTAAATATTTAATTTTAAACTTTAGGAAATTGAATTTAATTATTTAGTAAAGATTAGTTAATTAAGGTTAATTAATTAGGTATAGTTAAGGTTAATTAATTAAGTAAAATTAATTATTTAATTAATTAAGTAAAATTAATTATTTAATTAATTTTGGGGAAATGATTGAATTAATAGATGATTGGATTTAGATGAAATAAGATTATTAACTAATTATTAAAAAAACATTAATTAATAGAGTAAAATTAGTAATTAAAACACTCAAACATGAGATAATTCAAATCGGTTGAGAAGGGTTGATTATATAGAATATGGAAATGATTTGGATGGATGAGATCAATCCTAGAAATTAGAGGATGAATAGTTGAGATCAAAAGGAACTGGAGAAGCCATTAGTAAACTCCACCTCTTTAACTGAAGAAAAGAGAGGATAGTTTAGTTAATTGGAAAGTTGATTGTGAGTTTCCTTTTAGAACTGAAGAGAAGGCTTGGAGTCGCCTCTTGGAACTAGAGAGTTGAATTGGAGTTACCTCTTGGTACTAGAGAAGTATTTATTTAATTTTAGAAATTAAAATACTCAAACATGAGATAATTCAATTCTATAATGAAAGTAATTTAATTAGAATAATAAATTAATAAGTTTAAATATTTAATTTTAAACTTTAGGAAATTAAATTAAATTTATTAATAAATATTAATTAATTAAGGTTAATTAATGAAGTAAAATTAATTATTTAATTAATTTTGGGGAAATGATTGAATAATTAGATGATTGAATTTATATGAAATAAGATAATTAATTAACAATTAAAAAAACCTTAATTAATAGAGGGAAATTAGTAATTAAAAGTAATGTTGCAAGTCTGTCCATTTTAGGGTGTCTACAGGTATAAGAGCTTAGGTCCTCTTGATATTAAGCTTAAACACTTGAGGAAAATATCCCTCTAATTCAATATGGATATATACAAGTATGAAAAGAAGCTTGAGGATGCAAGAAAATTTATCAATGAACTAAAGGAAAAGCTTAGGTATTCCCTTGCTAAGAGAAGAGAGCTTGTTGAGAAATCGAGTGAAAGTAAAGACTACATTGAACAAATTTTTGAAGGTAGGTTTTGTGAAGAATATGAAGAAGCACTTGCAGATATGATGGATAAAAATAGTGGAGTCAAAAGAGAAGTGGAAAATTTGAAAAATAGAGCTTGAAAGTCAATCTGTTAGGATGGTTGAAAAACTTGAAGGAAGAAGGGATGCTGAGAATGCCAAGAAAATTGCTGAAAATTCACTAAAGGCTAAAGATGACACCCTAATAGAGAAGTTGGAGAAACTATTCAGATTAGAGAAAGAGGATGATATATTGCAGGAACACTTACATGACTCAAATGAAGAAAAAAATGATATTGAAAGAGAGGAGGGAATAAGGAAAGAGAATGAAAAGCTAAAAGAAGAGTTGAAGGATGAAAATGATCTGCCAGATAAATTCAGAAAGATCTCTGCTAAACTTGATGAATAACTTAGAAGATATAGGATGAATAGATAGAAACAAGATTTAGGATACTCAAAATTTGAAGTTGGCAAATCATCTAGTACTAAGGACATCAATATAGAAGGAAAATCAACACCCAAGGAGGAAAATAATAATGGAAAGAGAATGTATAAATCGGTATGTTTTAATTGTCACAAGGAAGTTCATAGTGCTAATGTATGTTGGTTTAAACCTATTGGTCCAAATGTTAGACCTAGAGGTTCTACAGCTGGATCAGGAAATTCCTATGGTAGAACTAATAACTAAAATACTAGATCTAATGCATTCCATGGAGTTTGTTATTAGTACAATTTTGGACATAGCTCTAATGAGTGCAGGGTGAGAACCAACATTCAGTGGTTATATGATTACAACAATTAGACAGCTATTAATCAAGGTAAGTGGTCAGATGTTACCTATTCTAATTGTCACAATTATGGACATGTGGCTATGAATTGAAGATTAAGGTCAACTAGAGGCAATGTCGGACCCTTGAATCCAACAAGTATGGTTTTTTATGTTTGTAACAAAATTGGTCATCTTGCTAGATCATGAAGAGAAAGAAAGTATACCAATGCTTAACCCCTGATCAATGATGAAAATGCTAAAGGAAAGGAAACTATTAATGCTGAGGAAGTTAGAAGTGATATGAGGAAGACATGGGTGAGGAAAGGAGAATTTAATTCATCAGATTTGACTGGGAACTCTACAATTTTAGGAAATGTGGAGAACCATTGGTGAACTAAGAACATTATTTTATTAGGGGAAATAGTTATAGTAAAATCATTTACCGATCCCATAAATTCATGAGTGGTAAGATTCATATGAATTTTGAGATGTTTATTTGTGAGTAAATGATGGTTAGTGAAGATAAAGTATTTTTATGCATGGGTATAATGATTTTTATGTTTTAACCATCATGGTCAGTGGAAAGAATCTATTGACGCTAATTTTAACATGACTACATTCACAAATGTTATAAATATGAGAAAGTAAAATCATTTATCACTTTACATTCTAACGAAGTTTACTAAAGAGCACTTCATTACATTCCATAGTGAGAGCTATTTGTATTGTGGACTAAGATTTTGAGAGAGAAATTCAGTAGGTTGTTGAAAGAACACTAGTAAGTGAAGCTTAGGATATTTCTTGTGTTGCAAAGAGCTTTACAAGAATCATTTTTGTTATTAATTGTTGTCATTATGGATACTCTAGTTTTGGTCAACATCATTGATGAGCCAGGACCCATATTAAAGTTACACCCGATGAAAGAAAATGAGAATGATCCAATGGGTGCCCTATATTTGATACCATATAGTGTATTTTTTATAGAAGAAATTCATTCTTTCATCCATTGCAAGCTTGATGAACTTGGAGTTGACGATATCTACAATGTGTTTCTTAAATTGTGTAATGAACACAAATTAAAAGAGGAACATATGCATCTGATGAACAAAGGTTTCACTTATACAGATAAGATACATGATGATTTCCATCTAGAATGGATAAGATATGTATTAATAAAATTCCATGATCAATTCATATGGTTTGGCATGCCACATAAGATTACAAAGGAGTTAATCAACATATTTACTAGATTTTGTGTGACTAGTGTGGCACCAACTCTTGTTAGGATTAGATAATACTAAGAGGGGTGAATCAGTATTACAAAACTTAATAAATTTTTTCAACCAATTATAAATAATCCATAAACTTGTAGAAATTAAAAGAACATAAGAAAATAAAACAATACTCACAACACCCTATTAGGGGCCAACTGAGCATACAACTCTTACAATATAGTTCTGTTACAAAATATTCTCAGCAATGAACAAAACAAGCATCTCTAATGCTTAGATAGTTCCTCTTATAGATCTTTAATGATCTCTATCATCCTTTGCTCTGCCATTTGCATATCACATCCAAAACTTTGTTCCCTCACAACTCTCTTTTCTCAACAAAAAGATCTTACATATATATCTTTCTTATTTACCAAGTCGGCTCTCAAACACAAACATTACATAGTCGTCTCTCAATACAAAATACATTTAATAAAGTAAATATCAAATGCATAGTCAACACTCCTACATAATTAAAATATAGGCTATCAAAAATCATAATCCAACTCTGATTGCCAAGAGTCCATGTCATACTTCCTGAATAATCGCTTCTATCTAGTTGTTATGTATCACTGTTCTACTATTGTTTGTCTGTCTTCAAATATCTCTAACTCACTGTAAACATCACCAAAACAAAATTTATCTTAGGTGGAGGTCACACATACCCCACACTATCTTCTTCTAATCTCTCTTGCCTTAACTCATCGATCTTGATCTTCAATACTCAAAATACCTCTGTACTTTTGCTTATGTACTTAACCAATTTCAGAGTCAACAAAACTTAACTTCAAATGAATCGATTAGTATGCTAGATGGGTTTCCATAAATGACAACCAAAAATTGGATCACATAATAAAAAATTGATCACTTGCCAACAATCTCTCCCTTTGGCATTGATGGCAACACTTAACAAAAAATAACTAAGTGTTTTAACAAAACAAAAACTATATTTCCTTATACATTATCTTCTCCTCTTCTCCTCTATTCATTTTTCTCTTCTCTCTTCTCACTTATTCATTTTTTACTTCTCTCTTCTCCCCCTTTGACAAAAATGAAAAAGGTGCATAACAAAAGTAATAAAATTAGGGCTTGCTTACCCATTTCAGAATATCTTGAAAGGAATCTTCCAAGATCTTCACTTATGTACTCCATGACTCAATAAAAAGTTGAATAATATGAATTAGTCCATTTAATTCAAATGAAGTTGTCTCTACTTCTTTCAACTCTATAGGCATAGATTTAGCCAATGATTTTGTAGTTTTCTCCATGTCTGATACGTGTGCTTCAATAATTGATAGCTTAAAAGTGATTAAACTCTTCAACAAACCAAACCTAGTCAAAACTCTCCCTTTCTCAATATCCAATACAAATAGTTTGGCTAAAATTCTTGCTACTTGTCCAATTCCATTACATATTGTGAAGAGGTTTCACAACTGTCCATCATGTTGTTCAAGGTTTCCATGTCCTTGGCAATAATGTCCTCAACAATCTGAATATGTCTAATAAGGTTCATACAATAACTGAATAGTTTCCTGCCATGTGTAATACAACTATTTGAATTTGTAGTACAGGTTCTCAAAATGCCCAAGTCCCATGAGATAGACTGGAAAAATTCAAGTAGCTTCTTCTTTGATTAATTATTTTTTGCCTTTCCTTCTGCAATTTTCATCAAGTTCTCATATTGTCCATCCAACACATCAAGTTCCAAATTTAGGTTCTCTACATCATCTCTATTCTAAAAAACAATAGGTGCTGGGAGAAATTTGTTTACACTATCAATTTCTCTAGACATCACCTTGGTCTTATAGTTACCTTTCTTTCCAGATCTTTCCTTTTCTTTAGTGAGTGTAGTAAAAGCTAATTTTACCAACTCATCCTCATCCATTCAATCAACATCCATATCAATATATTTGTCTTTACTTGCCAACAATAAGGTAGAAGATGTGTCAACTTCATTCTTGACTTCAACATTTGTTGTTTCTTCTTTTTGCTCCAATTCTTTCTATCCTTATTCCTCAGTTATTGTATTGTCATTATTTTCTTCAAATGGGTCCTTCTCATAATGTGAAGTGTCAAGAGTCATAGGCACACCAGAAACATAGAAATCTAGTTTCATATCAACTTCACTCTTCTCAACACTTGCCTCAGCTATCTTTGAACTCTCTCCCACTCCTAAGGGTGTAGGCATAGTAGTTGTAGGAAGTGGGGTCTTCTCAGGAATAATGTTCATTAATATCTAATCCAGTGACTTCTGAGTTTCTTCTGTAACTTCATAATATTTCCTAGCCATAATCTTCACTAGTCTAGTCTTGGTTCTCATTAAAGGTTTCAGTTCCTTAAATATTCTATCTCTTTCTTGCATAGAAACTATAGGAAACATATTATCAATTTCTTGATTTTTAATAGTTTCATCCTCTATCTGTGTTACCTGTTTTCTTATCTCCAATCTACCATATAACTCCTTAGGCATACTGCCCTATATCTCCAATATATTCTTTTTGAAAACAACTAAATGATTAACTACAACATTCTCAATCCAAAGTTTATCATTTTCCTAATACCTTTCATAGTATTTGTTAATAGAAACTAACTTCCCTTTCTTGATAACTCTCTTCTCAATCATCTTTAAGTTAGTTTTCTATATATGCTTCTCACTTTAAGGTTTCTTCTCTTCTCTCATAGTACTTGGTTCTTTAGGTGGTGAAATTTGACTACTGGATATAGTGCTCACTCTAGGAGTAATATTTTTTGCCTACAAGGTCTACTATGGTGGAGGGGAGGTTACATCAATAACCATAGGAGGTGGACTATCTACCATCACTACTTCAAGAGGTGTAAGATCTACAGTAGTAGAACTTTCCAATCCAGAAGATTTCTCTGCTAACTTCTTCTTAACTTCCTTCAACTCTTCTTCTGTGAATCCTGCCTTAGTACCACATTCATGCACAATGTTGTCTACTTTTCTTTTCCTCAAACCTCTACTCTATTCCTCACTTATCTTAGCTAATTTTTCCTCATAAGTTCCCCATCTCTCCTCAGATGTATCTATCTCAGATGAAAGGACATGTTCTAATTTCATAGTCAATACCTCAGAACTTACCTCATATCCCATTGGATAACACCATTTATTCCTCGGTATAACTATCTCAAAGCATACACAGTCAGTTTCAACCATGAAATAGATTGTATCCTTGTACTTCTCAACCAAGTCTTCAAGTATCCTATATATTCCCTTCATCTGCCTCTGAAGAATCTTAATCATACCAAACAACTCACCATCAACCCATGTGTTTTTATATCTTTTGTAACTATCAGAAATCTGTATACTAGTATGTATCCCTTTTCTCCATCCACTAGGGTGTATGGCTGGAAATTTGTGTTCAATGTGTAAGTACATATGCATCAATAATGAACCAAATCTAAATGTCTTTGATCTATCTTTCTTTATTAGTTTCACATTCTCTAGAAATTTTTGTGCTAGCACTTCACATAGATTGTATTTAGTTTTTTCTTTCACCATTCTATATGCCATAATGATAACTCTGGTAGATACTGAATTAGGACTACTTCTATAGTAGAATTTGTAACCCAGTATCATAGCAATCAACTTTACATCCTATTACACAATGTCACTTACTGACATAGCTCGCCTGTCCCATTTCAAGTGTGTTAGGGTTTCAACTTGCTTCTTCACATGTTTCTCTGCTACATGAATGATTCCAGTATTATCCAATCTAGTAATCTCATGAAATAATTCACTACAAATCTTCATAGGTTGCTCGCCTATCCAAATAAATTGGTCACGTACTCTTCTCAACAATATTTTAAACTATTCTTCTTCGTCAAATTCATATAAGTCCATAATTTTCATAATGCTTAAATGATCAAAATTCTTGTATTCATCTCTCATAATGCCTTTGTCATTCATATAATCCATCTCAATAGAAATTTCATCAATACTTGGTATATCATACTTACAATGAATGTATGCCCTAATTTCTTCTACGTGTAAAAATTTGTATGGTGTCTGAGAAAATTCTCCTTCAGGGTCTTCTTCACAAGAATTGAAAGGATGTTTCTTGAATTTGTATCTAGGTCAATCTAAAACATCATAGATAATAGGTGCATCCATAGATAGATGATGTAAATACCTCTTACATGTTGAATTACGAGTTTTTGTTTCAATCAATCACGCATGAAAATTGTAGGATAGACTGAATCTTTCTTCTCTCTGATTTCCTTAGGTCATTGCTCATCAAATGGTAAGGAAATAAATAATCATATGGTGCTTTATACAATGTTAAGTCATTAAAAGTTCACATTACCCAATACTGTTCAGTCGGCTATAAATCTCGTGATCACACAATAAGCATCGTCCAATGTTGCACTCTTAAATATATACTCCATGATGTCAACCACAATCATACCTAAGCTTTCTAGAGCTCAATCCACAAAATTAGGGGCTGGATATATTCTGTTATATTTATCCAATGCTCCCCCTAAGGCCATGATCAGACAATTAGGTCGATTCTTCTTTGTTACCATCAGGAGAAGATCTAGTAGCATCTACTGTCTCTCCCTGAACCAATGTCTCACTTGTCTCTTTGATCTTCCATATCTTACAACTATTTTTATCCCCTGCTTTCTTAAAAAAATTGTCAAAATCATTCTTTAAATCTGCAACACTCTTACCAATATTATTTCCATTCTTCTGTGTATTCATAGGAGGTGGTACTCTTCTATTGTTTACTCCATTATACCTGCAAAACTTTGCTATATGAACTAGATTATTGCATTTGTAACACATAGGAGGTCTTCTTTCCTAATGTACTTGCATCTTACAATACTTTGCAATGTTTCCCAGTTTATTACATTTGTAGCATGTAGGTTTCACTGTAGGTTCTCTTCCATTTTCTTGTCATATCTAGATTGATTAGGTTTCCTACATTCTGATTTCTTGTGCCCATACCCATTACAATTAAAACAATATCCATAAAAGGTCTTAAAAGGGGCATTACCTCTGTAATCTCTTTTCATGTGTCCAAACTTGTTACAACCAAAGAATCTATCATTGAAGGGTCTGATCTTCTCTTTAGGTTCTTCAATAGTGGGTTTTTTAGCATCAATATTTGCATCAAATTTCTCTTCTTGTTTCTTCAAGCATTCAGTTTCATTGAATCCAACACCAGTCATATCACCTTTAGGTTTATGTCTATCTCTCTGTTCATCGATCAAATCACTTCTAGTGTGAAGTTTCTCAATGTGTTTCTTTGCCTCAACAAGTTCACATTTCATGATCTGATTGTATTTCTCCAGTTCTAGATATTTGTTCCTGTAGTTGTTAGCCTCATTCTTCATTTTTTCCATCAAAACATATTCAATCTTGTTCTTAGAATAATTTTTTAATTGAATCTCTTTAGTCATGTCTTCATTTTTAAGATTCAAGGTTTCATTTTCATCTTCAAGTTGCTTCATCTAATCTGAATTGTCTTTGTCCAAATCTTATTTTATCTGAACCACAAGATCCTGTCTCTGACTTCTAAAAAGTTTAAGCTGGTCTCTAAGTTTCTTTATAAATTTCTTAGCTCTTTGCATGTTAAATCTTGATTCTCCATTCTCTTCTTTTTCTTTGTCAAGGTCTTCAAGTGGAGCATCAAATTTTTCTTGTAAACTATCTCCCTTAAGCTGTTAGACTTTCTCTCCAAGGGCCAAAAGCTCTGATACCAATTATTAGGATTAGGTAATATTGAGAGGGGGGGTGAATCAGTAGTAAAGCACTTAATAAAACTTTTCAACCAATTATAAATAATGCATAAACTTGCAAAAATGAAAAGAACATAAGAAAATAACACAGTACTCATAACACCATTATTTGTTGTCGAGGAAACCTGTGCCAAGGTAAAACCCCAGTATGGATGGTACCCACAAGCACACACTAAAGTATAGTGTCCCTGTTAGGAAACCTATCCCTGTTAGGAGATGAATATTACATAGTACAATTCCTTGTTAGAGGAATAACAACCCTGTTAAAGGTATACAACACCCTATTAGGGGCCAACTGAGCATACAACTCTTACAATATAGTTTTGTTACAAAATGTTCTCAACAATGAACAAAACAACCATCTCTAATGCTTAGATAGTTCCTTTTATAGTCCTTGAATGATATTTTTCATCCTCTACTCTACCATTTGCATATCACATCCAAAACTTTGTTCCCTCACAACTCGGTTCAACAAAAAGATCTTACATATATATCTTTCTTCTTTACCAAGTCGGCTCTTAAATACAAATATTACATAGTCATCTCTCAATTAAAAATACATTTAATAAATTAAATATCAAATGCATAGTCGGAACTCTTGTATAATCAAAATATAGGTTATCAACAATCATAATCCAACTCAAATTTCCAGGAGTCCATGTCATACTTCCTGAATCATCGCTTTTGTCTAGTTGTTCTGTATTACTGTTCTGCTTCCATCTGTCTATCTTCAAATCTCTCTAACTCACTGTAAACATCACAAAAACAAAATTGATCTTAGGTGCAGGTCACACATACCCCATACTCTCTTCTTCTAAGCTCACTTTTCTTAACTCATCGATCTTGATCTTTGATACTCAAAATACCTTTGTACTTCTTCTTATATACTTAACCGATTTCAGATTCAACAAAACTTAACTTCAAATGAATCAATCAATATGCCATATGTGTTGCCATAAATGACAACCAAAAAGTGGATCACATCATACAAAATTGATCACTTTCCAACAACTCTATGGACTATTGCTATAAATCTGGTTACTCACTTGAAAAAATCCAAACAAGATCACTGAGCCTTGACTTTCAAGGATATAGTAGATAAGGAAGTGAGAATTTCTTCAATGGTGATAGGTTATAGACTATATTAATCTAGTTGGTTGAATAATGTACCTAGTGGAACTATTCATGCTGCATACATAATAATAAAGGAAGATGAAAAATATGATCTTTGTGAGATGTTGAGGATTGAATTCTTTGTGAACATGGAGAAGATAAACAAAGATAAAAAGTTGTCATTCAAATATGGATCACTCATAGTATGTATGTTATCTTACTTTAAAAATCATTATCTTGGAATAGTTTCTATTACATGGTTAGAGGATAGAATGGTAGTAATGAAGATTAAGCAGTGTATCAGAACTTTAGGAAACAATTTTAATAAGGTTATGCAAGGTCACTTTAAAGAATTTCAAGGGAAAATGCATTTAAGAGAGAGAATCCCAATAGGTATTTTTGAAAAGTATAAAGATGCTATTTTTTTTCTAGTAGATATAGATATAGGTATGTTTCAAGAAGTGAAACCTAGGACATGTTGGATACAAGCTAATGGGTTATGAAGTTGATGGTTATTTACTCACAATACATGTTGATGTTCTATTTTCAAAACCTATTGATACTTCAAAACCTATGTTTGGAACCTATGAAAAGTCATCATTGAAAATTTATAGTGAATTGAGAGCACCAATAATCCAAAGAAAGATTAGAAAACAAGTTGAAAATCTAGCCAAATTGAGTGGCATAACACTAGAAATGGTGATAAAACTTAGAAAGAAAATGGAGAGTAAGGAGGCAGGAATATCTACAACTGCAAAAGCCAAGGATACTAAAGTTGAAGTTGAAGTGATTACACCTCAAAGAGTCACTAGGAGATTAGTACTAAAATAAACTAAATCTAGTTCTACTACTCCTATTATGACTAAGCATGAAAAGGAATCACCTTAGACTATAGAGAAAAATTATAGAAGAAAGAAACTGATGATTGATGACATCATGATATAAAGAGTCAAAGAGTAAGAAAGGAGGTAACAAAAATGCTAAAGAAGAAGTTGAGCTTGAATTTGAGAAGTAACTAAAAGAATTGAGAGCTAGTGGAAAGAAGTCTACTATAGTAGGAAATCCTTCTGAGAAAACTAACAGAGTTGACAATGCTGTTATTCTTGATAGCTTTGTTAAAGATATTAATAAATATGGAAGAGTGACAAAAGTGTGGACTCACTTTGATAAATTTGACAGTGATGAGAAAAGAAAGATAGAATATGTAGTTGTACAAAGTATACATACTTTTTATAAATAAGAAAGTGGACTATTCAAGGCTATACCTAAGGAACTATATAAGGCAGTTGACAAAATATGGAGAGAAGCTTTGAAGATTGATAGAGTGATGATGGAACAAGAACTTTCACTTTTGCAACCTAAATTAACTACAAAAGAGGTAAAGTTGAAGGTTGAAGCAAGGAGAGGAGAATTTAAGACAAGGAATAGAGTTACAAGAATTCTCATTGGTGAAATACAATCGGTAAGAGATTAGACAAATGATTTATACATAAAGTTAGTAAAGTCTAAGACTACAGCTAAAGACAAATCGCTAGAGGAAAAAAGAAAAACAAAAGAGAGAAAATGAAGATATTAATAATTTTATAGATAGTGTTATCTCTAATATCCCAGAGAAGATACAAAAAATTGATACTCAAACTAATGTTGAAGCACCTAAAGAGCATATTTCTGAGGAAGTGATAGAATAGATAGGTAAAGTAATTAAGGATGATGTTGATATAATTTTAGTGAAGAGAAATATAGATCTAACCGATGAAGGGAGTGTGAGGCCCCGCAAGGGAGCCCAAGACAGATAACCTAAAACATCCTACTAAGTTTGATGTACAATTTTGTTTTTAAGTTTACACAACAAGATCATAGAATAATGTGGAAGAAATTACCATTTGCTCACATAAACAAATACAAGCATAGATTACAAACTCAAGGGTTCCATGACAAAGAATTACGTAAGATCAAAAATCAACTAGATAACCATAACAAGAGATTTCATATTAATAAATGGATAGAAGATATAACATCCAAAACAATAATTACTAATTTATCAATTGAAAATATAAGGTTTACATCAAACTCACATCCTCTACACATGTTGCATGGTATGTAGTAATCACTCTAATATAACTAAGATACAATATCCAGATTAGGTATCACATGCGATACACTAATACAAATTATAATATAGGAAATGATAAGAACAAAACCACCAAACAAGAATCTATCATGCCCAAATTTGCATGTAAAAATGCAACAATTGTTTTTTTCAAAGGCATATCTAAGGGGATGAAGGGTCACATAACCCATGTTTACTAAGTGTCCTATTGAGTAAACAATTTTAGACAAAGAGGTTAAGTCAAGAGGGATAGTTGATCCAATGTCAACATTAGGGTTGAGGGAAAATCATGACATGAGTCAACATCCCTCAGCGCATGAGTTTACAAGGTTTTGGTTTAATTGAATGCAATATCATAATTTTTTTGGAGATATACTTAAACTTGGTTTTCAACTTTCTTAACACTATAGTTCAATGATAGAACTATGGTTATTTAATTATATCATAACATTATTTTTACACTGGCCATATGTAGTGACCATGTAAAAATAACATTACCTAGTTAAGTGCATTGAATTATTCATGACCGAAAATATCCTAGTTTTTTTTAAATTTCATCTTAATTAAATATTGATTAAAATTCCTTTTTTCTTTTGATAGTTTAACTTTTATTAATGGTTTACCCTTACCTATAAACACATTTAAACATATTTAATTAATGATCCTATGTGAACCCTCGTTAGTGTGCTCGTCTCATTAGTGGTCTAATTAAAGTAATAGAAAAAAACGCACACTTGCATAGAGATAATACAAAATATATATTTAATTTGAATAATCTATTCCCCTCTCAATATTCAAATAAAGTTACACACTTTATATTTTAAAAATATAAAGAAAACCCTAGACTTTAAACTTTAATTTAAATAAATTAAAAAATGTTATCTTCATAAAAAGGGTTTGCGATAAAGACTATAGTCTAAATAAATTACTTAACAAAACCTTATTTCATTACTATGAATCCTATTAAACTAAAAATAAATATAAATTAAATCCTCAACAAAATACAACTTTTTCACCTATTAGATAAGTTCCAAAAAAATATATATATTAGTTTTACAAAAGAAACTCCCCTATAAGGTTTTGAAAATAAATCTTACCTAAAACCATCTAATTAAGAAAGTCAACACTCCATTTGAAAATCCCTAACCCTAATTTGAAATTAGGGTTAGGGCTAAAATGGAGAGGACAAAAATAAAATACTAGTCTCTCTAAACCATTCTCCCCTTCCACCAATAGAGCTCTCTAACCGTAGTTCTTTTTTTTTTGTGCAGGTCTAGTTTGAAGAAGACGTCAGCCATGGGGGAAGGAGACGAAGATATATATATATATATGCCTTGGCTAGAAATGAGTGGTGGCTTCATTGTTCTTAAGAGGGTCTCTACGAGGGGGGAGGTGCAGAGAAACCCCCGGTCGTGCAAAGGAGAGGTAGTAAGGAAACAAAATAAAAAAATGGGGGAGTGGAGGACTGTGGGGAAATGGTGGAGGTCCCCCCCCACCCCACCCGTGGTGGCATAGCCATCCACTTCGACGCCATGGAGGCTACAACCACCACGGGTGGGGGGTGGGGGTGCTACGACCTCCCCACCCACTACTCCAGTGTAGGGGTTGATGTGGGAGCAGGTTGGGCTACGCCTAGCCCCTCCCCACCCATTTTGTATTTTTTTTTGTTTTTAATTACATTGTAATCTTTGTAAAAAAAATTAGAATCTCCTTTTTCTTTTCTTTTATTTTTGTTTATAAAATAACTATATATATATATATATATATATATATATACACACACACACACACACACACTTGTTTTCACATGCACAATTAAGATAGATCTAACAGATGCAAAGAATATTCTAGAAAAAAAATAAGTATGTAAATATATATATATATAACACAAAACCATGACAGGTTGAAAATATTATAAAATAAATGATTCTGAGAAATATATATTTTAATGTATATATATAGGATGCTATATATATAATAATATATAGAAAACAAAATTTCTATCTTGTGCATCAAATATAAATGTTGTTATATACATTTTAATTATAACAGGCAGAAATAGGAATGAAGATTAAATTCTAATCTGTTCAAATTATAAAATGAAGATTAATTCAAATCTATTCTTATACATTTATGTGTTATGCATTTCTATAGCATTATTAAATATGATTACATTGAAGAGGAAATAGAATTTCTTTTGTAGAAAACTGATGAAATGATATGTTTATAACAAGTAGAAACAAAGACATTTTTGTATGCATTTAATAAATAGAATTTCATATATTTGAACAAAACATAATAAATACAATTATGAGCACATGCAAAATTAAGAATTTAGAAATAAGGGAAAACTTTATATGAGGATATTATCTTAAAATCGATTACTAATGTGTGAATAGAGATATATCTTTATGTTTTCAATAAACAAAATTGCATTCTACATGTATAAATAACTTAAAAATCCTTTCTTTCCCTACTCTATGAAAACTAACTACCAGCAACCTTCAAAATGATTTCCTTTCAAAAAAATTACATAGATTTCTCTCATCTTAAGTGTTACACTCACACACGATTTTTAGCCTCATGGCCCCAAAATAAATAAGCTTTACATTTACAAAAATAAATATGCTAATTTAAAACAACAACTCCTTCATTCCTATCTTTTTCATCTTCACAAATGTAATATGAAGCAACCACTATTCCTGCAATTCAAATGGTTTTGTCATAAACCATGGGAGCTTACCTCTCATACAAGGTCTCTAAGAGACCACCCCTGAGCTAGGGGAAACTAGATTGGATCAAGTACACACATAAAATACACATTATATCCTAAACACAATATTAACACCATCCCAAGGTATGCACAATTGAATCTTCTAAGATTCATTTGATGGGTGAGGTGGAAAATACAAAGTAAGAGAATACCAAGAAATATAACTACTTCACTATTGAGTTGTAAACACATGCATTCCCAAGGCTATTACTACACCCAAATTTTCACATTTCTCATCCATGATCCCTTATCACCCCAAAGAGTAAACAACAAGAAAATGGCACATAGAGCCCATAAAATCCATGTATCTCCCTCTTCTTCTCAAGAAGATACTCTACACTACAAGGTCTTCCCAATTATCCCTCACCCACAATGGCTATCTTCCCTCTCTAGGGTGAGTTTGGCCATTCACACCCATGAAAAACAAAAAAATATAAAAAAGAAAGAGTGGAAAGCAATGTAAATCTTTCAACAACACTTCTACCACAAGAAATCATTTACACAACTAGATTTCACAACAACTAAATTCAAACAAGATTTGAAAACAAGAATAAAAAAGGAACCCACACATGGATTTAGGGGTACCAACCTTACTCCTAGAAAATGATTTGAAGTTGAGATGAGCCCTTCCTTTCCTAGATTTCCTTCCCTTAGCTTCCAACTAGCAAGTCCTTCAAAGCACAACAAAGTTCTCCCAAAAAATGGAGAGTGGGAAATCAACCCCAGCTCTCCTCTCCATCCTCCCTAAAAAGGCTCCCTACCAAAATCTTACCTCTTCTCAACAAGATGAGAGGTGAAATGAGTCCTCTTCCCTAAAACTTGTCCATTTACATGCATGAAAGAGACCCCACTATCTTGAAGAAGGAGATGGTCTTCCCTCTTCCCAATTTTTGCCACTAACCAAGAATAGTACTTTAGAAGGACTGTAAATGAGACTAATACACTAAAATAATTAAAAATTAACCCCTAACCCATAGTATAACTATAGGACTAGATATTTTTAACACTAACTACCCTTTTGGGCTCATTCTAATCCTTCTAAAACTCACTTAGAGTTTACCTACGAATTTCTATGATGGAACTTCTTGATTTGGGTTTCCAAGGAGAGTAACCCCCACATGGGAACACTACAAGACAACCTAGGGTGAAAAATTAACCTATCAATCCCCATGGGCATTCCAACTCACAAATACATGTGTCAATTAAAACTACAAGCACATCACATTTACACATTGGCATGCCTAAATGAAATTCACAAAAAATAGAAGAAATTAAATTTACAACATGCATAATTACATTTACAAACATATATATTACATTAAAATTAGGATATTTCCCCCTTTAGGGTTAACCTTGGCTTCACAAGGATTTAACATTAACCCAATCTTGTTTCCCTAGTTGAATCCATGGTTTATTTACCTACACACTTGAACAAAGCATCAGTAGTCCAAGGAATAAATTATACATACATGATATTATACATTATAATATATTTATCTAACCACAAATTTTACATTAATTTTAATAATTAGGTCATTCATTTACATATAACTGATAAATCAAAAAAATCCTTGAATCACTTATCTAACATACAAATTTAACCAACATAGATCATTTACAAAATTTAATTTCGTAAGCCACATTTATTTGTCACGTGATCAAATTGAAAATTCAGAAACATAAAATGGAAACATGTCACAACATGTCATCAAGATCTAATAATAATAAGCATATAACAATAAATCCAACATCATCAAAATAGAGTCATCACATGGTATCTATGCTATGAAATCTCTATCCAATATGACAATGTATCAAAAATAATGTATCATCTTGATAAACATAATATCAAAGTATCATCTCTGAAAGAACGGTCGGGGTAGGACCTCACATCCTCCCCCTCTAGGCATGAACTTCCTCCTAGAGTTCATAAAAAAGGTAGGGGTAGTCATGTCTCATGCATGATGTATCCTCCCATGAGGCTATGACCTCATCGTAACAATCCCATTGTACCCTAACATGGTCCATCTCTCGGCCTCGAAGGGCCAACATCGGCTAAGCTAGTATGCAGATGGGATCCAAAGCAAACTGCCCATCTGACTTCACCTGTAAGGAATCCAAATTGAGTGCAATTTTTTTTTTTTTTGGGTAGAAGTGTCTAAAGATTTTTGGGTTTTTCTTAGTTTTTGGATTTTGGTCACAAATTTATCATAAATTGTAGGTTTTCATCACTATACCTGTCTAATCCTCTGTTTTGCATCTTTCGAAGCCTCGTACGGGCTCATACAGTAACATTTTTGAGTGCAATTTTTTTGAAAGTGCATGATTTTGTATCTACTTTCTGAATATGTGATCTATTTTTTGATTTGAAGAATTTGATAATGTGGACTAATCTTTGGCTTTGATTTTCATGTGATTATCTTTTGCATACAGCCTAACAGTGGTTTGCAGGACGTTGAGATACAGAAAAAGCCATCATAAAACTTCTAATGCATTTATTGCAGGATGTTGAAATGAAGAAAGGAATTACAAACTACTAATGGGTTTATTGCAGGATGTTTGTCAAAGACCTTGCATGTTTTCACAACTTCTTATATCTATTTTTGGTAGTTAAAACACACTTCAGTTGGTGCTTAAAATGAATCATTGTCTTGCATGATTGAAGTGTTTTTTAGATTGTAATCCTAAGAAC
>MU225240.1:1931785-1944067 GCA_018584345.1 Thuja plicata | reverse complement strand
CAATCCACCGCATAAATCCTTGGCTACCATCTCCCTTATCCTCCATATGAATCTTCTTTACCATCACCCTATCAACATCTTTGAGCATACTTTCAGCGGCCTTGGCCTATCATAATATATACTTCAATAGAGAACTATCCAAAGAGAAAGGAGCTTAAGTTCCTCCATAAAATAAAAAAGACAAAAAAAAAAAAGAAAAAGTGCCTTGGTGAAAGCCTAGTAAACAGGCACCTTGGTAGCAAAAGTAAAGATAAATCAATCTGTCCTATGGTGAAAACCACTTCTTGTGGCACCTTGGATAAGTACCATGATGAAAACCTGGCAAACAGGTGTCATGCATAATTCCTCCTACTTGCACTCTTCACTTGGGGGAAAGTTCCTTCCATGTAATCCTATCTATCATATCTTACATCCAGCTAGCTCGTGAACATCCATATTCCTTCTGCTGATCTTGACAAGGTTGAGCCTATCCATGAGCATCATGCTTCTTGACATCCATTATCCTTTCCATCAGCCTATTCACTTGGTCTCGTCCATGATACCCTATCATGATCTTGCTTATCCCAAGCCTATCCTTCCTATCTCTGAGCATTCCTATCATAATCCAAAACATGCAATTATACCTCCATCAACCTTTATCCTAATCATAGCTATACCCTATCCAATGAAATTGACCCCTTGGTCTGGATCAAAATTGAAAAACAAGTTCTTAGAAGTCTCTTGACATATCCACTCTTTTGGACCACATGCTTTTCATGACATCAGGTCATTATCATATATGCTATCTAGCATTGCTCCATGAGCCTACATTGCTATATTATTTTTTCCCTAGCTTGGGTAATCTTGAAGAGACTATCCTTGAGGGTCACATTCACCCTCTTCATCCATCATTGGCTATTTGTCTCATACATCAACTTTCTAATCCATCTACAATGTCCTACACCTTGCTAGACATTGGGGCAAACCATTGTGATCTTGCTTGAGATCGAGTAATCTCTAAAAATCTACAAATTGCAAAATCTCCAAAAATTATAAAAATCTAAAAAAGTCCTAAAAAAATGATCATCTTAGTGAAAACCTAGCGATAAGCACTTTTATGTATCTCCAAAAAAATCATATACTCCAAAAATACAAAAAAATTAAAAAATTGAAAAATACAAAAAAAAAAGAAAAAGAGAAAAAGTGCCATTGATGAAAACCTGGCAAACAGGCGTCATGGTAGCAAAAAAGAATTTCTGCCAAGAAGGTGAAAACCTAGTAAACAGGTGCCTCTTGTTCCACAATGCTATATCTATCGCAGCACCACTTGGCTTTACGCATTTGCTTTCCTGCATTGTTGTTTTCTTTCTTTCCTGCTTACATTTGCTTTCAGTTCCCGTCAAGACACGAACTCACATGGATTGAAAATGGTCATATTCTCAGGGCAACCCTCCTGATCTAGGGGGCACTGTCCTCTTATCTTTTAAGGATCTTCTTCACATCAGTCACCAGTGGTTCTCACTGCATCTGCCTACTAATGTCTAGCTTATACTATGATCTCTTCATTTGAGCATCTCTCTCACGTCAGTCACTAGTGGTTCTCACTGTGTCTGCCTACTGTCACTATTCTATTGAGATAGCTCACATTTGTTACAGTTGGAGTTGTATTCAAATGCTCTATCTATCAATACTCAGTCTTGACGATTCTTCGCTTTAGTTTGTACATATCTTTCAGTCACTTTCGTGACACTCTGGTTCGTTTGCGAACCCTCCTGACTTGACATTGATCTAGCACCATACACCTGGGGGCAACCAAATCTAGTTTTCCCTTGCAACATATGTCAAGTTAGTCATCATTACTTGGGGGCATGGGTCCCCCATTTGATCACATCTTTGGTTTACACCTGAGTTAGTAATCTTGTCATTTCTCAAGGACAACTCGCTACTGACACAAACTAGTGTTTTTCAACATCACCATAAACAGTGTTTTTTAACACTATCTTTGGACACATCTATGTTTTTTTTTAACACATATCGGATATCTTAAACATAAACATCTTTCGATAAAAATCAAACACAATGCACTCACAAGCACAACTATGTTTTTCAACACCTCATACATATATACATTCAAAAAATTTAAAATAGGCTGAGCTATGCTTGAATATTTCTTTGTATGCTGTCTATTCTCATGAATTTCATTGATATTTTATTTGTCTACTGCTTGTTGGTGTAGTCCTGATGATCTAGCAATGTAAAATAAATAGGGTTTATGTGATAAGAGCTCCCACAATAAGGTGGAACAGCCTCACATCCCTCGATCTTGTTTATTTGTACGCCATGGTGAGGTTGGTACTATCTCCTTGCCTGTTATTTCTCTGTTTGTTATTGTTTTATTTGTTATTGATCTGTTTGTTTATGCATGATCACACTCATGGTTATCTTGGCTTTGAATACCTTGATACTGGTGTACTCTTGCAACATTAATTGGAAACAATGTTCAGGTCATCTTGGCTTTTGTGCCCTGGTGCTTATGTTCGTTTCCTACATTTCATTTGATGAAGAGTCATATTCATATCCTTATGGTTGCATTGTGGCGCCAGTAAGGGTTGTATCTACTTTCATGTTCCAACAAAAAAAATAAAATGCTCAATGATGATGATTTTACGATGGGTCTCACAACCATGTCCTAGAATTGCACTTTCATATTGCATCTAGCATAGAATTGCATTTTCATATTGCATCTAGCATAGGATTGCGTTTTCATTCTAGACTTGCATTGTGGTAGCAATTCAGTGCTCTCTTCTTTGCATTCTCCTGGGTTCATACATAGGGGAGTTTTTCTTTAGAGTCTTGGTTTCTCCATGACTGACCAAGTGTTCGATCCTCGGTCTCTATCTTCGGCTATATGCTCAACCCATTTTCGAGATCAAAATCAAAATCTGACACTCTTATATCGCTCAAAATCGCATTTTAAATTTTTTGGGATTGACGCGATTGGACGCTTGTGTAGTCAACTTTCTGACATTGCTTTCTTGTCAAGATCATATCATATAATCATTTTCTCAAATCTTTGACTTTTTTCCTCAAAATCCAACTTTAGTCAACTCTGGTCAACTCTAGTCAACCCTATTCAAACTTGGTCAACCAGACCTCAAAATCACTCAAAATTGATTCTGAATCTTTTGAATTCTTCTATAATCTGTTCTAAGTTCTTCTTGATCTCTGACTCAAAATCTATCTATGATTTTTTTCTCTCCATCATCAATATGATGTGTCATCTTTCTATTTCGCTCCCGAGGGGGCAGGATGATTACATCATTAAATCTATTTCAATTAATCTGATCTGATTTTCAAAAGTCCTCATTGCTAAGGGCATCTCATCACTTGGGGCATGTTCGGTTTTTCATACCTCACAGTCAAAACTAGATACTCCACAATCAATAAGGGCATCTTTGTTCCTTACATCTTGTCATATTTTAAGTATCTAAGAAATCTAACTCAGATTCTTGAGGATCAAGCTCCTTTCTGGAGATGGTTCTCGAAGACTATCTTTGTGGGATAGGTATCGGGGCAATCTAACCCTGACTCCTAATAATCAAGCTTTGTCCTGGAGATGATTCTAAACCGCTATTTACCATCTTTTGAGACAGGTATCTGGGCAATCTAACCTTGACTCCTAAAGGTTAAGCCTCATTCTGGGGATAGCCTTGTGAAAGATGTCAATCTAAACAATGTCTGGGAAATCTAACCTAGATATTGGAGGACTAAGCTCTGTTCTAGAGATAGTCCTAAAAACCTTTATTTTACTATCTTTTGAGATAGGTATCGGGGAAATCTAACCCCTACTCCTGAAGGTTAAACCTCATTCTGGGGATATCTTTGTGAAAGATATTTATCTAAACCAGTGTCTTGGTAATCTAACCTAGATATTGGGGGACTAAGCTTCATTCTGAAGATAGTCCTAAAACCTCTATTTTAATATCTTTTGAGACAGGTATCGGGGCAATCTAACCCTGACTCCTGAAGGTTAAGCCTCGACGTGCTGGGGATAGCATTGGGAAAGATATCTATCTAAACCAGTGTCTTGGCAATCTAACCTAGATATTGGGTGACTATGCTTCATTCTAGAGATAGTCCTAAAATCTCTATTGATTATCTTGTTGGACAGGTATTGGGGCAATCTAACCCTGACTCCTAAAGGTTGAGCCTCATTTTGAGGACAGTCTTGTGAAATATATCAATCTATTTAGGTATCGGGGCATTCTAACCCGGATCCCTGAGGATCAAGCTTCATTCTGAAGATGATCCTCAAAAACTCATTATGACCGGCGTCTTGGCAACCTAACCTAGACTTCAGAGAGTCAAGCTCTGTTCTAGAGATGGCTCTGAAATCTTTGCATCATCAATTTTCAAATCTATTCTTCTGTGCTTCAAGCATCAGACTATTCTTTGAATCAATGCACTGCTCGCACATCAATTCAAAGAGGGACAAAATGTAACACCCCAAAATTGGCATCTTGCAACCCTAACCAATTTTGTTGCATTTGTCATTCTTCTAGATCATCAAAGTCCTATTGTACTAGGCAATTCTAAGTTTTTGACTGACTCTACTTGACCTGAGTGTCAAATGTAGAAAATCCTAAATCTGCATTAATCATACATCATATTTAATTCCTAAATATCTATTGGCTAAACAAACCTTATGATCAAATTAATTTAATTAATATTTCCTAGCACTTTAATTAAATTAAATTCACCCTCTTTAGCTGAGACACATGAAAGGGAATTAAATAATATTTAATTGTTAGATAAATATCCTCATTTCAATAATTGAATTTAATTATTCAGATAATTGAGCAAAAGCAATTATGAGGTCATATTTATTTAATTAATTGAATATTCTCTCAAAAATCTTATCTCTATTCAAAAATAGAATCTTTGAATTAATTGTGCTTTAAAGAGAAAGAAAACAATTTAATTCAAATAAAACAAAATTAAATCAAAGAAAGAAAACAACTAAAAGCAGAAAGAAAACAATTTATTGTTTTCTTTCAAATAAAGCTTTCTAATTTAAACTGGCTTTTCTATCTGTTTTATTTCAAAGAGAAAACTTTCTATTCTGATCATCTCTGAGTCTATAAAATAACTCTCATTCCTCATTCAAAACCCCTGGAGAAAATATGCATTGTTAGAATACTAAATTATTATCATGTCTCATATAGAATAATATCATTTTGCAATAGAATAGCTTCAATTTCTAGAATAATTGAATTTCTCATCATGTCTTAGATTATCTTACATCTCTCATTTCTTAGAATAATATTGCATTGTATTGCATTCATGGAGAAAAATCCTTCGTTCCTAGATTGGTTTATGGTTGTGAGACTCTCATTCTGAGAGCTATTTCGAAAACCCCGTCTGGATAGAAGGCAACAGGTCGAATCATGTAGGCAAATAGGATGAATAATCTCATATTCAGTCTTGTGTGTACCTGGTGAAGGACTATGTTGATGTGTATGGTGAATTAACAAGGCCAAATTTACCACATACATTTCTGGCGCCCACCGTGGGGCAGAACATCTATTTCTGCCATCACATTTGAATTAGTTTTAAAAATCTTGGGATCATGTTTGTACTCTTATTTTGCAGGTAAAACAACACATTTCATCATTGTTTTAGCATGGAGCAAGTTCAAAAATTTCTTCTATCTTCTGTCTATTATTCTCTTAGTATTTTTGAAGCTCTCATTTTGAGCCAAATCTGACTGCACCATTGCGTCTGGAGCATCATTTCAGTTGAAAATGACTATAAAATTGTCAAAAGTTGAATCTGTGGCAAAAATATTTTGCCCAAAGAGGCCATACAACCCGTTGCATAGAAATCGAGGTAGATTTTCAAAAAAAATCTTAAAAAAAAATTAGATTTTTGTCACTATGTTAAATTTGACGGCCATTAAACCATCATTCACCATGACCTTCTATGACAGCCACAAAATCGTCAAATTTAAACTCGCAGGTTGATGACATCAGCAGGGTTTGAAAATTTTTTAGCCTTCACCATTGAGCTTTTTGAATTTGGAGTCTAACTTTAAATGATCATATCTTGCTCATTTTAGGTCCAAATTGAGTGCAAATGTTTTTTATTTTGGGTAGAATTATTTGAAGATTTATGGGTTTTTCTTAGTTTTGAGTTTTTGGTCATATATTTATCATAAATTTTAGGTTTTCATCACTGTACCTATCTAATCCTCTGTTTTGCAGCTTTCGAAGCCTCGTACGAGCTCATACGGTAACATTTTTTAGTGCAATTTTTTTTTAAAGTGTGTGATTTTCTATCTACTTTCTGAATATGTTATCTATTTTCTAATATGCAGATTTTGATAATGTGGACTAATCTTTGGCTTTGATTTTCATGTGATTATCTTTTGCGTATAGCCTAACAGTGGTTTGCACGATGCTGAGATAAAGAAAAGTCATCATAAACTTCTAACGCATTTATTACAAGACGTTAAAATGAAGAAAGGCATTACAAACTACTAATGGGTTTATTGTAGGATGTTTGTCGAAGACCTTACGTGTTTTCACAAATTCTTATATCTATTTTTGATAGTTAAAACACACTTCGGTTGGTGCTTAAAATGAATCATTGTCTTGCATGATTGAAGTGTTTTTTAGATTGTAATCCTAAGAACTACATGAACGTATCCTCTCCCCTCGCCTTTATGGATCTTGGCTGTAAGAGAAATTCATGTGATTCTTCTAGAGTGGCTACCTCCCGAGAGCTTTAGCAGAGCTAGTGAGAGTGGATGCCCAACCGGTAACAGGCTAAAGCCAAGCCCTTCCAAATTGATATAAAAAAAATGCTATTGTGATTAGTGTCACAATAGACATGTGTGAATTTATTGTGGCAACCAAAATCTCCTCCAGTACTGTAGTGGTGCGTTAAAGTCCCGACATTGTTAAGGTGAAAGCCTTTCTTTGAAAGGATTGGGAGAGCCCCCTTTATTGAAAAAATAACTTGATCACAACCACCTAAATGGATGACCTTACTACAAACTGTTGTTCTAGTTTTCCAAAAACCCTCTATCTGTTGGCGCAGAAGGTTAGAGACTGACTAAGATGCCCCACATTTTTATGGCTTTTAGTAGAGATAACAACCCTTTGGGAAGCAATTCATTTGGGGTTCAAAGCTTGGTATGCCTGAGAAGTGAGTGCATATGTAAGGAGGAGCCCATGCTTCCAAGCTTCTAAGTTGTCCGGTAAGAGCAGCGCATTGATTCAAAAAATAGTCTAATGCTTGAAGCACATAAGAATAGATTTGAAAATTGATGATGCAAATATTTCAGAGCCACATCTAGAACAAAGCTTGACTCTTCGAAGTCTAGGTTAGGTTGCCAAGACGCTGGTCAAGTAGAGTTTTTGAGGGTCATCTTCATAATGAAGCTTGATCCTTAGGGATCCAGGTTAGAATGCCCCGATACCTAATAGATTGATATCTCTCATGAGACTATCCTCAGAACGAGGCTCAATCTTTAGGAGTCAGGGTTAGATTGCCCTGATACCTATCCAACAAGATAATCAATAGAGATTTTAGGACTATCTCCATAATGAAGCTTAGTCCCCCAATGTCTAGGTTAGATTACCAAGACACTGGTTAGATAGATATATTTCACAAGATTGTCCCCAGAATGAGGCTCAACCTTCAGGAGTCAGGGTTAGATTGCCCCAATACCTGTCTCAAAAGATAGTAAAATAGAGGTTTTAGGACTATCTTCAGAACAAAGCTTAGTCCCCCAATATCTAGGTTAGATTTCCAAGACACTGGTTAAATTGACATCTTTCACAAGACTATCCCCAGAATGAGGCTCAACCTTCAGGAGTCAGGGTTAGATTTCCCTGATACTTATCTCAAAAGATGGTAAATAGTGGTTCAAAATCGTCTGCAGGACGGAGCTTGATTATTAGGAGTTAGGGTTAGATTGCCCTGATGCCTGTCCCAAAAAGATAGTTTTCAAGAACCATCTCCATAATGGAGCTTGATCCTCGAGTATCTAAGTTAGGTTGCTCAGATACTTAAAAGATGACAAGATGTAAGGAACAAAGATGCCCTTTTTGATTGTGGAGTATCCTATTTTGACTGTGAGGTACAAAAAATTAAACATGCCCCAAATGATGAGATGCCCCTAGAAATGAGGACTTTTAAAAATCAGATCAGATTGATTGAAATAGATTTAATGATGTAATCATCCTGCCCCCTCAGAAGCGAAATAGAAAGATGACACATCATAATGATGATGGAGAGAAAAAAATGACAGATAGATGTTGAGTCAGAGATCAAGAAGAACTCAGAATAGAATACGAAAGAATTAAGAAGATTAAGAATCAATTTTGAGTGATTTCAAGGTTTGGTTGACCAAGTTTGACTAGGGTTGACCAGAGTTGACTAGAGTTGAATTTTGAGGAAAAAAATTAAAGATTTGAGAAAATGATGATATGATATGATTCTGACAAGAAAGCGACGTCATAAAGTTGACTGCACAAGCGTCTGATCACGTTAGTCCCAAAAATTTTAAAATGCGATTTTGAGCTATATAGAATTGTCAGATTTCAATTTCGATCCCAAAAATAGATTGAACATATAGTTGAATATAGAGAGCAAGGATCAAACAGTTGTGTAGTTGTGATGAAACCAGGACAGTGAAGAAGAACTCCCCAATGTATGAACCTAGGAGAATGCAATGAAGAGAACATCGAATCACTGCCATAATGAAAGTCTAGAATGAAAATACAATCCTATGCTAGATGCAATATGAAAATGAAATTCTATGCTAGATGCAATATGAAAGTGCAATTCTAGGACATTATTGTGAGACCCATCGTATATTTATCATTATTGAGAAATTTTTTGGAACATCAAAGTTGATACAACCCTTACTAGCGCCACAATGCAACCATAAGGATATGAATATGACTCTTCATTAGATGAAATGTAGGAAACAAACGTAAGAACCAGGGCACAAAAGCCAAGATGACCTAAACATTGTTTCCAGTTAATGTTGCAAGAGTACACCAGTATCAAGGCATTCAAAGCCAAGATAACCATGAGTGTGATCATGTGTAAACAAACAGATCAATAACAAACAAAACAATAGCAAACAAAGCAATAACAAGTAAGGAGATAGTACCAACCTCACCATGGCATACAAATAAACAAGATCGAGGGATGTGAGGCTGTTCCACCTTAGTGCGGGAGCTCTTATCACATACACCCTATTTAATTGATGTTACCAAATCATCAAGACTACACCAACAAGCAGTAGACAAAGAAAATATCAATGAAATTCATGAGAACATATAGCATACAAAGAAAGTTTCAATCATAGCTCAGCCAATTTTAAAGTTTTCAAATGTGTATATGTATGAGGTGTTGAAAAACACTGTTGTGCTTGTGAGTGCATTGTGTTTGATTGTTATCGATAGATGTTTATGTTTGAGATATCCGATGTGTGTTAAAAAACACAAATGTGTCCAAAGACAGTGTTAAAAAACACTATTTATGGTGGTGTTGAAAAACACCAGTTTGTGTCAATAGAGAGTTGTCCTTGAGAAGTGACAAGATTACTGACTTAGGTGTAAACCAAAGATGTGATCAAATGGGGGGCCCATGCCCCCAATTAATGATGACTAACTTGACATACGTTGCAAGGACAAACCAGATTTGATTGGCCCCAGGTGGATGGCACTGAATCAGTGTCAAGTCAGGAGGGTTCACAAAGGAACCAGAGTGTCACAAAAGTGACCAAAAGATATGTACAAAATAAAGCAAAGAATTTTCAAGACTAAGTATCGATAGATAGAGAGTTTGAGTATAACTCCAACTATAAAAAATGTGAGCAATCTCGATAGAATAGCGACAGTAGGCAGATGCAGTGAGAACCACTGGTGACTGACGTGAGAGAGATGCTGAAAATGAAGTGATCGTAGTATAAGCTATACATCTATAGGAAGATGCAGTGAGAACCACTGGTGACTAATGTGAAGAAGATCCCAAAAGGTAATAGGACAATGCCCCTAGACCAGGAGGGTTGCCCCGAGAGTATGACTAGTTTCAATCCATGTGAGTTGGTGTCTTAACGGGAACTGAAAGTAAATGAAAGAAGGAAAGCAGCAATGCAGAAAGCAAATGCGTGAAGACAAGTGGTGCTATGATAGATATAGCATTGTGAAACAAGAGGTGCCTGTTTACCAGGTTTTCACCTTCTTGGCAGAAATTATTTTTTTGCTACCATGATGCCTGTTTGCCAGGTTTTCATCAATGACACTTTTTTCTTTTTCTCTTTTTTTGTATTTTTCAATTTTTTAATTTTTTTGTATTTTTGGAATATATGATTTTTTTTTGGAGATATATCAAAGTGCCTATCACTAGGTTTTCACTAAGATGATCATTTTTTTAGGACTTTTTCAGATTTTTAGAATTTTTGGAGATTTTGCAATTTTTAGATTTTTAGAGATTACTCGATCTCAAGCAAGATCGCAATGGTTTGCCCCAATGTCTAGCAAGGTGTAGGACATTGCAGATGGATTAGAAAGCTGATGTATGAGACAAATAGCCAATGATGGATGAAGAGGGTGAATGTGACCCTCAAGGACTGTCTCTTCAAGATTACCCAAGCTAGGGAAAAAATAATATAACAATGTAGGCTCATGGAGAAATGTTGTATAGCATTTAGGGTAATGGCATAATGTCATGAAAAGTATGTGGTCCAAAGAAGTGGACATGTCAAGAGACTTCTAAGAACTTGTTTTTCAATTTTGATCAAGACCAAGGGGTAAATTTCATAGGATATGATATTGCTATGATTAGGATAAAGGTTGATGGAGGTATAAGTGCATGTTTTGGATTATGATAGGAATGCACAGAGATAGGAAGGATAGGCTTGGGATAAGAAAGATCACGATAGGGTAGCATACATGAGAGAAAGTGAATAGGCTGATGGAAAGGATAATAAATGTCAGGATACATAGTGTGTTCATGGATAGGCTCAACCTTGTCAAGATCAGAAAAAGGAACATGGATGCTCATAAGCTAGTTGAATGTAGGATATGATAGATAGGATTGCATGGAAGGAACTTGCCCCCAAGTTAAGAGTGCAAGTAGGAGGAATTATGCATGACGCCTATTTTCCAGGTTTTCATCATGGTACTTATCCAAGGCACCACAAGAAGTGGTTTTCACCATAGGATGGATTGATTTATCATTACTTTTTCTACCAAGGTGCCTGTTTACCAGGTTTTCACCAAGGCACTTTTTCTTTTTTTCATCTTTTTTATTTTAGCTTTTTGATTTTATGGAGGAACTTAAGCTTCTAGCTCTTTAGATAGTGCTCCTCTGAAAGATATGCTATAATAGGCCAAGGCCGCTGAATGTATGCTCAAAGATGTTGATAGGGTGATGGTAAAGAAGATTCATATGGAGGATAAGGGAGATGGTAGCCAAAGATTTATATGGTGGATTGGATAAGAGGGTTGGAAGGATATGAGATCGATTGGTAAGAGGTAGGTGTAGGATATTGGATAGGGTATAGTAATAAGATCAACATTGACACACCCCTTAAAGGGTAGTGGGAAAATGGAGAAAAAGTGGATGGAATAGCTTGAGGTGTTGACGAATGAGTGGATATGGATCTTGGTGTGCGAGGACCCAAGATGGAGTTGGAAGATGGGAGATGTTTAGATGGAGATGAAGTGGAAGACTTTGGAAGCTTGGATGCCAACTCTAACTTTTCCTTTTTTTTCAAGTCTTTTAAGATAGACTCTAGAATCCACATAACTTTTGCTTTTCTTTTTGTATCCAAGTCTTTTTGAAGAGCCTTGGGAATCCACACAGCTTTTGATTTTACATTTGTATTAGATGATTTAGAACACAATTATTTCATAATGGATTTAGGAACCCATATTTTCTTTGATATTATTCTTTGCTCCAATTTAGAACACAATTCTTCCATGATGGATTTAGGAACCCATATTTTCTTTGATATTGTTCTTTTCTCAGTGGACCTTTGTGGTCTCTTGAATATTTATTTTTTCTTTGTAGTCACATGTCGATTAGATGGGACATAGTGATCTTCATATGTAGATGGATTCTTGTATTGCTGATTTGTTTGTTGTACATCTAAATTGCTTCCAAAAGACTTAGGAATTATGGATGAATGAGGTTGATATGACTGGTTTATATGGATTGGGTGATAGGGAGAATTCAAGGATGTATGTCTTTGTTGATCTTGATAGGAGATAGGGTAAG
>MU225240.1:1868601-1930437 GCA_018584345.1 Thuja plicata | reverse complement strand
TCCTCTACATTCTCTTGATCAAAGTTAGGATTGTCATAAAATTGTTCTTGATCAAAGATGGGATTGTCATACCAAGATTTATCCATGTTGGAAGAAAGTGAAGAGATGTGAGAATCATGATCAAATAACAAAGGACTGGTTGATCTTAATGAGGATTCATCGGATGAAGTATCCTTTTCCCCCTCTAATTCTTGGATTTGAGATTGCATAGTTTGAAGTTGTTTTCATAAAGATGCCATAAGAATCTCTTCATTCGCCTTGTCAGGACCATAAGGTTTAGCCCATTTTCTTGTAGACATTGTAAGATTGTCTGAATGTGTGCTTTCTTAGAAGATTGAAGAGAAGGTATGATGAATCAGTTGATTGGCTGACAGGTACTGAAGTGATATCTAAATTGCTGATTAAGTCCAAGACCAAATGACAAAGGAGATAATGTCCAACTGAGATAGAGGTAGCAATGACTTTGATCTTGAGTCAAGGTTGACAAACCTGCTTTTGCAACTTAGGATAAGGACAGCGCAAACATAGATGATAAGATTGAAATAGATAGTGGGTCACTTGGACTAGCACAACAAAGTCAGTTTTTGAAATAGTGATGAGTCAGGCTGTTAATAGATTGCAGTAAAAGATAGACTAATAGTGATGTTGATGAAAGCATGGATTTGTGAAAATCCAAATAGAACCTTCACAACATAATACATAATTTGGACAACAGGTTGATAGATTTCCAAAGTTTGGTAGCAGATGCAGAAACTTGGACATGAGTTGATAACTAACACCTAGAAGTACAGATTCAAAAATAGACTAGATGTAGTAGGATAGAACAATGAAAGACCAAGTTTCAACAAGTTTTTGAAACAAATTCTATAGATTTTTGACAGATTTTCGATAGAGTTTCGACAAAGTTTTGACAGATTTTTGGCAGAGTTTCTACAGAGTTTCAGACAAGACAAGATAGGCAAATATCCAAAGTTTATAGTTTTCTAGATCATTTGATTATTTGAATGGTTCACCCATGCAAAACACATCAAATAGATTGTTTGTAGTACCAGAAAAAGAACATCACAATCCTAGGATAGCCAGGACAGTATCTGTTGAATCCCCACTTGAACCGAAGTTCAGCTACGCTTACTCTTAGTGGATAACTTAGAAGCTTGGAAGCACGAGATCCTCCTTACATATGCACTCACTTATTAGGCATACCAAGCTTCAAAAACCAAAAGAATTGCTTCCCAAAGGGTTGTTATCTCTACTAAAAGCCATAAAAATGTGGGGCATCTTAGTCGGTCTCTGACCTTCCATGCTAACAGATAGAGGGTTTTTGGAAACTAGAACAACAGTTTGTAGTAAGGACATCCGTTCAGGTGGTTGTGATCAAGTAATTTTCCTAATAAAGGGGTCTCTACCAATCTGTTCAAAGCAAGGCTTTCACCTTAATGATGTCGAGACTTTAATGCACCACTAGGGTACTGGAGGAGATTTTGGTTGCCACAATGAATTCACACCTGTCTATTGTGACATTAATCACAATAGCATTTTTTGTATACCGGTTTGGAAGGGCTTGGCTTTAGCCTGTTACCGGTTGGGCATCCACTCTCACCGGCTCTGCTAAAGCTCTTGGGAGGTAGCCACTCTAGAAGAATCACATGAATTTCTCTTACAACCAAGATCCATAAAGGTGAGGGGAGAGGATACGTTCATGTAGTTCTTAGGATTACAATCTAAAAAAAACTTCAATCACGCAAGATAGTGATTCATTTTAAGCACCAACCAAAGTGTGTTTTAACTACTAAAAATAGATATAAGAATTTGTGAAAACACGCAAGGTCTTCGACAAACATCCTGCAATAAACCCATTAGTAGTTTGTAATGCATTTCTTCATTTCAACGTCCTGCAATAAATGTGTTAGAATTTTTATGATGGATTTTTCTTTATCTCAGCGTCCTGCAAACCACTGTTAGGTTGTAATAAATAAGATAATCAGAGAACAACAAAGCCCAAAACTTGTCAGCATTAAAAAATCATAAAATTATAAATCTAATTGTATATTGAGAAATTAGATAAAAAATAAGACACTTTCAAAAAAAATTGCACTAAAAAATGTTACCATATGAGCCCGTACGAGGCTCTAGAAGTTGCAAAACGTAGGATTAGGCAGGTACAGTGATGAAAACCTACAATTTCTGATACATCTATGACCAAACTCTAGAAACTAAGAAAAACCCAAAAATATTCAGACATTTCTACCCAAAATATAAAAAAATTGCACTAATTTGGACCTAAAATGAGCAAGATATGATCGTTTAAAGTTAGACTGCAAATTCAAAAAGCTCAATGGTGAAGGCTAAAGATTTTTCAAACCCTGCTGATGTCATCAACCTGTGAGTTTAAATTTGATGGTTTTGTGGCTGTCATAGAAGGTCATAGGGAATGATGGTTTGATGACCATCAAATTTAACATAGTGAAAAAATCTGAATTTTTTTTTTATTTTTTTTATTTTTTTTGAAAATCTGCCTTGGGCTGCGTGTAGAGAAATCCAAAATCTACCTCGATTTCCATGCAATAGGTTGTACGACCTCTTTGGGCAAACTATTTTTGCCACAGATTTATTTTTTGACAAGTATAGGCATGTTTACAGTTGTTTTCAACCAAAATGATGCTCCGGACGTAATGGTGTAGTCAGATTTGGCTCAAAATGAGAGCTTCAAAAACACTAAGAGAATAATAGAAAGAAGATAGAAGAAATTTTTGAACTTGTTCCATGCTAAAATAATGATGAAATGCGTTGTTTTACCTGCAAAATAAGAGTACAAACATGATCCCAAGATTTTCAACACTAATTCAAATGTGATGACAGAAATAGATGTTTTGTCCCACGGTGGGTGCCAGAAATGTATGTGGTAAATTTAGCCTTGTTAATTAACCACACACTTCAACATAGTAGAAAGAGGAAAGATCTTGACACTATCCATGTTCCTGGGCAACTTTATGGTCTAATGCTCAATAAAGTTTGATGAACTATAACTGATTGAATGTTGAAGATGTTAAGTTGATGACCATGCAAGGCATTAAATCAGTTATTGTATCATATTGTCAGTTATGTCAACTTGATATAATATGTATGGTCATGGACATACTTCCAAAGACTTCAAATAACTGATGAATCAAAGGCTATGCTATCAGTAATGCATATAAGTCAAGTATTCACAAAGTGACTGTATACACTAACGGAGTGCACACTGAAGGATAGAGTAAAAAAGAGAAAAGTCACAGTGTTACCTGATAAGAAAATGTACAACATTACTGACAAGAAAAGTCACAGTGTTTCCCAACAAGCAAAGCACAGTGTAACCCGACAGACAGAATTACAATGTTGCTCGACAGACAGGGATCCTGAAGTCAACTGTAGTCACATAGATATAACAGTTAGTTATCATTGATGACTAATTGAAGTGTTGACCGAAAGAACAAAGAGTTCATAAATGATAAAAATGCTTAGCTGTCAAGAGCTAAAAATAGACTTAACTAATACTTATCATTGTTTTAATTAACAAGATAAAGCCGAGGATAAGTAAAGGATTTAAAGCTTCTTTGTCCAGTTGGCAAGAAGATCTCTACGAGATAAAATTAGAGTTTTGATTTAAATCTAATTGGTGAGAATTATGGATCATGCCAAGATAAAAAAATCCAAGAAATGGTGGATCATGTCTATAAAGAGACAACCCAATTCATTATGAATTGCGGGGTGAAGAGAAGTGAAAAGAGAATATATGCTAAAGAGATATTGAAGAAGAAGAAAGTCTTCAGTCAGACCTGATCAACAAGCTAAGGAAAGAGCTATATTCTACAAACACCAATGAACAGTTAAACAACATCATAGAGTAGAATAGTGTGGAGCAAGCTATTGAATTGATTATATTGATCAGAGAGGTAATGCACTTACAATAGATTTGAAAATATGCAATTCAAGTTGTATGTGTGAACAAATCACTTTACTATTTCAGTTTAATGATTGAAGCATCAAGTCTCTTAACCGAGCAGGACTTAAAAGTCTTTGAGAATTGAGATACATCCCAAGGAGTATCAAAAATTTTGATCATAGAAAGTAGCATTGGATATGCCTGATACCTATTGATAGGTCAAGTGAGTGTTTGATGAAGGATGGTAGAATTAGATGCTAGATACTAAGTGAAAAACTATCTTTTAAATCCTCTAACAAGGTCACACCTAATAGTGTTTTTGTAACCTTTAATAGGGTTGGATCTTAACCGATCTCATTTTAGAAGAGAGAAAATTTGGGGTACCGGTCCCAATGGTTTTTCCCTTAATAGGGTTTCCACGTTAAAAATCCATGTTTTATGTGTTTATGTTTCATTACTTTACTTTTTTTCATTTCACATAAGTTACTCTAGATTGATCGGTATATACTAGTTATTTACTGTGTTTTGGTAAATAGTAAGACTGCTTATCGGTAAACATACAGGAGAAGGATTTACAAAGCGTTGCAACATGTAGAAATTTGATAAAAGTATTTTAAGGCATTCATCTTGTAGGACTGAATATAACTAGAGGCTTAAAAGTGATAATAAGTTTTAAGGATTGATTTAAGGATTAATTTTTGAGGCCACTGATTCACCCCCTCTTAGTTATTACTAACAATTGGGATCAAAGCTTGTGTTATTAGAAGGAAGGTTTCAAGACCTAAGCTAAAGATCACAAGATGAACAGATGAGATGTGCCCAAGCTTAACAAAGACAATTTTGCTTCACGGCAAAGAAGAATAAGAATCCACTTATCAAGTATTGGAAATGATGTGACTCAATACTTAGATACTAAATATGTGTTTCCCACAGGAACACCCATTGTTAAACAAATGAGAGTGAAGCATGAACAAAAATGGCATGATGATAGAGCTTGCTTCCTCAATCTTTGATGCTAAATTTGAAGATGTCATAGCATGCACAACTGCGAAGTAGATGTGGGAAAAATTGAAGCTTGTACATGGTGGTGATATAAATGTTTTGAGAGCCAAGGAAGAAAGCCTTACAGGAAATTTTGACGATCTCAGAATGAAATAAGGTGAAAACATCACATAGTACAATACAATAATCAAAGAGGTAGTCAATGCTATCCGAGGAGTTGGAGGTGTACTAGATTAAGATATAGTGGTAAGTAAAATTCTAAGAACCTTGCTGCCTACTTATGCTATTAGAGTATCTGCCATTCAAGAAATGAGAGCAGTAGAAAATAGCAATGTTACCCTAGATAGTTTGATTGGAAGACTGATTTCATTTTAGATGAATAATTTTGATAATAGTGTCTTACCAAATATAGATTCTGCATTCAAATCTTCTCTAAGAATAAGTAAATCATGTCATAAACACACTATGAGAAAAGATAGTGATAGTGAAAGTGAAGAAGAAGATCTTGATGAAATTGAAGTACTTATGGATAGAAGAATGCAGAGAGGCAAAGGTAAATACAAAGGTAAATTACCACTTGTTTGTTTCAATTGTAAAGAGATTGGACACTTTGATGCAAGATGTCCTAACAGAAGAAAAGATGACAAAAGTAATGACAGGTCATTTGAAAAGAATCTTGACAGAGGTGATTACAGAAGCAACCAACAATCAAAAAGAAGAGATACTCGATACCACAAGGACAAAGGAAAGAAGTCCAGTTACCTATCTAAATGCAAAGATGAAGACACTGACACTGAATCTGATGAAGACATCAAGATGGTGTTTGTAGTAGTAAAAGATGATTCAGATGATGATGAAGAAAGGTATGTATAAACTGCACTCATATCTAAAGTTAGTAAAAATGATGTCTGGATCATAGATAGTGGCTGCACTCACCACATGACCAGTGATAAACAAAAGTTTGAGACTTTTGAATACTATAATGGTGGTTCAGTAAGAATGGGTAATGACACACCTTGTACAATTGAAGGTAGAGGAACTATAATATTGAATAACCTGATAAAATGTGAAAATGCTTATTGGGTGAAAGGATTGAATTATAATCTATTGATTGTTTCTCAGTTGAATAATTTAGGTCACACAATAGCATTTGAAAATAAGAAGGCAAAGATCTTCAATGAATCAGGAGATCTGATTGGTACCAGTGAGTAGACAAAAGGTAACTTATTCTATCTGAATGATACTGAAACCAATTGCTTAATGGCTAGAAATGAAGACATATGGTTGTGGCACAAAAGATTGTGTCATGTGAACTTTGACAACATGATAAAGATAAGTAAAAAGAGAAATGTAAGAGGTTTACCGATGATGAATTAACCTGACAATATCATGTGCAAAAAATGTCAAGAAGGTAAGATGACAAAGTCTAGTTTCAAAAGAAAAACCCATACATCTGATGCCATTCTAGAATTAGTCCATAGTAATCTATGTGGACCCATGAGGACAAAGAGTTATTATGGTGATAGATATTTTATTCTCTTTGTTGATGATTACTCTAGAATGATGACAGTAATGTTTCTAAAAGATAAATCTGAAGCATTCAAGACGTTTAAATGGTACAAATAAATGGTAGAGAAACAAAGTGGTAAAGAATTAAAATGATTAAGATCATATAAAGGAGGGGAATTTATTTCAGATGAATTCACTAAATTTTGTAATGAGCATGGAATCAAAAGGAAGGTCTCTAAATCGAGAACACCATAGAAAAATGAAATTGTGGAAAGAAGGAACAGATCCATTATTGATTGTGCAAGGACACTGATGATAGAGAAAGGCATCACCCAAATCTTCTGGAGAGAAGCTATCAGTACTGCTGTTTACACATTGAATAGAGTACAATTGAAGAAAGACACCAAGAAGACACCTTATGAGCTATGGTATGGATACACACCCAATGTAAGTTACTTCAAAAATTTTGGTAGTCAATTTTATATCTTAAAGGATGATAGAAATGGAAAAATTGACTCCAAGAGTGATGAAGGAATATTTCTAGGGTATTCCACCAAGAGAAAGGCTTATAAATGTCTCAATAAAGCCTCTAACAAAATTGTTGAAAGTCCAAATATAAAGATAGATGAATTTGCAGAGAAGAATGAAAAGGAAATCACAAAAGAACTAGAGGCCTACAATAGGTTTGTTCACAATGAAGAACCTGACACTTTACCCAACCAAAAATGGAGAGCTCTTGAGAAACAAATCACTGCACCCGAGCATCAGGCTGTAAATACCAACAATCAAGATATTGCTCAAGATGATGTACAAAGTGATGGATATCAAAATGAAGGAAACTATGATGATCAAGATGATAGACAAAGATTTGAACCTATACTTGCCAGATATGTCAGAAGGAACCATCCACAGAACTAGATCATTGGAGATAAGAAGGCTGGTATGAGAACCAAAAGTAAGTCTCTAAATACAAGATGTCTTATTTGTGATTATGAGCCAAAATTTTTCAATGTTGCACTTGATAATGATGAATGAATTAGTGCTATGAATGAAAAAATTGAGCAGATTGAGAAAAACAAGACATGGACACTTGTACCGAGACTAGATGAAAAGAATGTCATCAGTACAAAATGGATATTTAGGAATAAACTGAATGAGAATGGAGAAGTCACCAGAAACAAAGCAAGACTAGTATGCAAGGGGTATGCGCAAGAAGAAGGGATTAACTATGGAGAGAAATTTGCACCCATTTCTAGGCTAGAAGGAGTGAGAATATTACTTGCTTATGCTACATATAAAGGATTCAAGGTATACCAAATGGATGTCAAGTTTGCATTCCTAAATGGAATACTTGAATAAGAGGTATACATTGAACAACTAGAAGGGTTTGTTGATCTATACAAGAGGGACATGGTATGTAGACTACACAAAGCTCTGTATGGATTGAAACAAGCACCCCGAGCCTGGTATGAATGACTTGATTCCTATCTTATAAGTATTGGATTTGTAAGGACTAGTGAAAACAATAATCTTTATTTGAAGGAAGATACTGATGCTAACATTTTGATTGCTGAGATATTTGTTGATGAAATCATATTTGGAGGCAATGATATGCTATGCAAATCATTTGCAAATGAAATGAGAAAAGAATTTGAGATGTCTATGTTTGGAGAGATCAAGTTCTTTCTTAGTCTACAGATCATGCAACAAGATGAAGGTATTTTCATTACACAATCCAAATACATTAAGGAAGTGATGAAAATATTCAAGATGGAAGATTCCAAACCAGTTGGAACACCGATGGCAATTGGATGTAAGCTGACAAAGGAAGACAAATCAATAGAGATAAATCGGACTTTGTACAGATCAATGATTGGAAAACTCATGTATGTTGTATATACTAGACCAGATATTGCACATGCAGTAGGAATAGTTGCTAGAGTTTTTGCTAATCCCAGGGAATCACATATGAGTGTTGTGAAAAGAATCCTAAGATATCTAAATAATACCAAGGAATATGGCTTATGGTATAGAAGAGAAGGCAAATTTGAACTCAAGGTCTTTACCGATGTTGATTGGGCTAGAAATATTGATGACCAGAAGAGCACAACTAGAGGAGCATTCTTTATGGGTGACAGACTTTTCACTTGGATTAGCAAGAAGCAAGGATGCATCCCTCAGTATATTGTAGAAGCAGAGTATGTTGTTGCTGCTACAAATTGCTCAAATATTGCCTGGATCAAATAGTTACTGAAAGGTATGCATATGAAAATTCTTGAACCAGTAATTATCTATTATGATAATACCAGTGCAATAAACATTTACAAGAATCTAGTCATGCATGCTAAAACAAAGCATATTTCCATCAAGTATCATTATTTGAGAGAATAATTTCAAGAAAAGGAAGTGATACTTTAGTATGTGCAATCTAAAGAACAATTGGTTGATATATTCACCAAGCCACTACCCAAGGATGTATTTGAGTACTTGAGAAAGAGACTAGGGGTCAGACCCTTGTCTACTGGTCAGTAAAATGACTAGAAGGCTACATCAGCCTGCATATTATCAGAATATCATTCATGTTGTTGCAAGCAAAGAGATGTACTTCAAAGATAAATCTATACACAGAAAATGATTTATCTACTCCAAGCACCAGAGTTATTGTATTACCGATGGATTGGGAAATTCAAGGAGTATATTATGGATAGAAAATATTTTTTTGGCATTACTGTCAAAAATATTTGTTTGGCATTGTTGTCAAAGGGAGAGATTATATCCATTTGTTGGAGATTTGCTTCTATAAAAATTGTTGATTGTATGTTTGTCATTGATGACAACATATAATATACAACAATTTCCTACAAGAAATTATTGGTACAAATGTTTTGGAACATTGCGTGTTTATTTCCATGGTGTACACATATTCTGGTTTCTATGTGCATTCACGTAGAGTCAGATATGCAATTTCAGTTGAGTTATGTTAGTTTGTTTTGATAGTTACAGTGACTGAAGATTATCTGTGAAGAGCCAATGTAATTACATTATTTCCTGAGTTGTGCCTATCTTCGGGATATGTGTGTTTGTATTCATGTTTACTTATGAGTTAATGATAATTATCTAAAGGCACTAAATGTGCTCTAACAAAAGTGGGATGATTGAGTTAATTTGGTAGAGCCGACTATGTGAAGCATCACATCTATTCAGTTTGAGCTACGTGATTCTAATTAGGTTGTGTGCTTGATTTGTATGACTAAAGAAGTATTGAAGGGACTCCTAAAGCCACCTAAGATCACATCTTTTGGGAAGATACTTATAGTAGTTCATTTGATGAAATCTAAGTGTGAATGATAAGAAAAGAGACATAAAAAGTACATAATAGAATATCTATTGTTTTGGGATAGTAAAGACATTTCATTCATCAAGAAAAGATCTATGTGAAGAAGAAGTGAAAGCATACAATACACTAGAACTGATCAAGATAGCAGGTCTACTCAAATAGTTCATTTATCAGATATAGTGTATATCTATTTTACTGAAGGTTGTAGCCTTCACCATTTAGCAGTGAGTTTTTAGATAGTGATTCCTCACCCCTAACAGGGTTATTTGTAAAAGACTCCTAACAGGGTCAGACCCTTAACCATGTCACTATACTTATTTCATTGTAAAGAACAACTCCTAACAAGGTTGCAAGATCTTCTAACAGGGATAATTATACTCAAGTACAGTTCTTTGTGGGTGCTAATTCCCACCAGGGTTTTTGCCTATTTGGTTTCCCTGTAACCAAAATTGTTGTGTTCTATCTTGTGTTATCTGAATGTTTTAATGCTTAATGTTATTCTATAATTAATTGGATAAAACAATTAAACTAGCTGATAACTAATTCACCCGCTCTCTGAGTTATCCCTTGGGACTATTCCAACAATTGGTATTAGAGCCAAGTGCCTTGGAGAGAAAACCTAACAGCTTAAGGTAGATCAAATGGTGTACTTTAGGAAAGAGAGTCCTAAGTTTGATGGAGAGAACTATCTTGATTGGAAGAACAAAATGATAACACATGTTCAGTGAGTTGGATTTGAGATCTATGAGGTTGCCACTCATGCAATTGATGTTCCCACCTTAAAAGACCTTGCAGAAGAAGACTCTACAATTAAAAAAAAGGAAGTATTCACTCAAATTGCAATTGCCAAGGAGGCCCTAATAGTGCCCTATCTGACAGTGAATTTTCTAAGATCAAGAAGGCAGAAAAAACATATTCAATATGGAAATACTTAGAAGATATGTTTGAAGGAGACATCCAAGAAAATAATGCGCGCAAAAATACATGGAAGAAAAGATACAATAATTTAGAGATTCTACCTAAAGAAAACATCAGAGCTTACAATCAAAGAATTAATGAAGCAGTGACAAGCATCAGGAATAATAGTGGAGAAATTTCAGAGGATGACATAATGGACAAACTGATGACCAGATTGACAGCAAATTATGAAAGAAAGATTAACATCTTGGATGAAACAATGAAATTCTCAAAGGACTTCAAAAGAGAAACCCTCATCAGCAAAATATCTGCATTTGAGATATGAAGATTGAAGACAAAACCTAAAATGGAAACAACTTTGAAAGCCTCAATCCATGGTAAGAAATATTTAAGCAGCTCTAATGAGAAGGAAGAAGTTGGCACTGAACTAGAAGAAATCATTGCTATGATTGCCAACAAGGAAAGAAAAGGTAAAGGGAAATATGAAGGACAACTACCATTCAAATTCTTTTCATGCAACAAAGTTTGCCACTTTGCATCCAAGTATCCTACAAGAGTCAAGAAGTTTAGATCAGATTATAAGCCCAAATATACTAAGGAATGCTATCATGCTGAAGACGGTGTAACTGATTGTTGGTATACAGATTGTTCTTTTGAATGTAACTCTAAAATACCCAAAAATGTTTAAGAACAATTGAATACAACAGTTGGGAAATAGTTACTTGAGAACCTATTTTCCCTCTGAATTGGAAGGTACAAATCCCTTATATGAATAATATTCAATGAATTTTAATCTTTCCTAAAAACTACTAAAAATGTAGATGCAAGACTGAAAGCTAACAATGTAATGATATGAATCAATCTATATCGTAAGAACATTCCCAAAACTTAGAGTAGCAACTGATTTCCCCCTTAATTAGCCGTATAAAATCATAATATAGGATTTTGGTTCGAATACAGATTATGAATCTAACTCAAAAGAAATGTTTGAATTCAACAGAAAGATAAATGAAATGCAATGGAACAGTTAAAGAAATGGCATTCCGACATACACAATTGACTCAGCAACAATGATATTCTTCCTACCAAAATTTAGCCAACCTTTGTATTGATTTTCGGAAAAATACATATAGAGTTCCAGATTGGACCATTACAAAAGGAGTAATCAAAATGATTCAACTTCCCCAACTAGAAATGATAACCAAAGGTTTATCTATTACAAAAATCAATAGAAATAGCACAAGGGGAGAATATGTTTATGATTCAGTTTCCTTCCCCTTATCTAATTTGGCCCTATAGGAAATCACAGCAGTGATTACTTGGATGAGCTCTTCATGTCTATTGACATGGACATTGGTGTAACGGATGAGCCATCTAGAATGTTCTTTGGATAGAGTCTTGATTTCTTTTGTCTGGTCTTTAAGTTCCTCCATAGCCCTAAAGATGCATCCACTCAATTGCTGGAATTCTTGCACCTTGTCTAAATGAGTTGAAGACTGCTCTGCTAACTTGTGCAGATAATTCGTGAATGACTTCTGCATGTTGGCCACTCAAACTATCACTTTTCCTTCACCGCTAGTTTTTGATTCCACATGAAGTCCTAGGAGGAGTTTATAATCTTTACTTTTCTCCTCTTGCACTTTAACATCTATTTGTTGTAGTCCGGTCTCGGCCTGAATGATCATCTCAATTTTGAACTCTAGACTTTGGAGCCATTCGATCAAGGGCTCATCGCCCTTCTATAGGATCTTAGCTTTGAGGGCCTCCTTAGTCTTCATCTTCAATGCCACATGCAACATGACTATGCATTCTTGGCATCTTACTCTCTCGGCAGTGAGAGTCTGTAAATTCCTGTCAATGTTGCTCTTCTTTGTTTCTAGCCTTAGAACAACATTACCTAACTGCTCAATGATCACTAGACCTTCTGACTTGAGCCTCTTGATCCACCTCTTACCAATCTTCCCATAATGTCAATCCTCTTGTAACTTAGCTAGAATGGCTTGGTTCTCAGCAACACTAGCATCGAAGGAAGTTTGGGTGTTGGGGGCACTTGCAATAGGAGTTAGGAGCTCTCTGATGAAATCAGTCAGCTGAACTACTTCCGCCTTCAACTAAATTTTGGAAGTCTTGAGGTCTTCCAGCTCTTCCTCTATTACTACATTGGTGGACTTCCACCAATCTACTTTGGTATCATGTCGAGCCACGCCCATATCAAATGACTACAATTGAAAGTCAGAAGCCGCCAGATCTTCGAGTCTGCCTTCTTTGGTGGGCTTGGCTACTTCCATGGTGAAGTGCCCTATCTCAGGATCATGACCCAGGGTAGAAATTGTCTTCACACTATTCTTCTTTCTTGTAGTATCCTTGGGCTAAAAATCCCATGACAGAGTGTCTTTGCTGGGAATTGCTTCCTCCACCCTCTTCCTTTTGCGCTCTAGAGTGTTTTCTATCCGTGACTCTGTGCTAGTGACCTTATTGGCGGAGACCAACTCTTCAATGAACAACTTCCTTATGAGTGGGGGAGTAGTTTTAGGGTGGGAAGTGAATGGATTCACTGAAGTAGGTGAGGAGGAGATTAGTTTTACACTTTGAGCCACATCGTATTGCTCTCCACCTCTCTTATCTAATTTTGGAGAGGTACTAGGGCTATCTTCTTCAACTTCAACTATAATAGGGGATACCCTGTTTGGAGTTTCTTGGGTTGAAGTCCTAGCTAAAGTATCTAAAACAATGACATTAATTGGATATTCAGACTCTGTAGCTTAAGAAAGCTTAGATGTTGACTTAATTTGGTTCATCGGGACCGCTTCTTCTATAACTCCAATATCTGGAAGAGGACCCTCTCCACAGGTCTTCTCTAAGATAGAATATTTCTCAAGAGGCTCACTGCCTCCTCTTGATGGTTGAATTGATCCCTTTGCAATGGTAGAGATTTTTGCTAAGGAAGTGGTTGAGACACCAGTAGTTTCCTTCGTCAGAGTTCGCTGAGCGGGAGGCTTCCTCTCTGATCTCTTCCTTCAGCCTGCAATCCACTCAACCCATTGAGTTGTTCTTTAGTAAATACCCACCATCAGAGTCTACAAGTCACTTACTACCTGGTCTAGCATAGATTTTGAGCTGATAGGGGTGGACTTTATTTTCTCCAAGTAGGTTTCATCATACAGATGATTACCATCATCTTCTAGCCCTTCCACTGCAATGTTAACATTGAAGTTTTTGATATGTTCAATAGTTAACCGGGCATAGAATCTCTCCCTGCTCTCCAAGTCATCTTTGCAATTGACCCAGTAGTCCTCAATATCAGGTACATGTTGAATGGCCCAACTCATCTGTAAGACATCTCAGGCGTAATCAACTGGGTCATACTGCAGCCTTAGAATGTCATATGTTGCCAGAGAGAACTTCTTTGAGAATGTTTTAAGAACATTATTTGCTTCTGATCAGGACACATAATTGTAAGCTTCGATGATCATTGGGAACTCATAGCCTTTCTTCTTGGCCTCTGAATAGATCAGGTTCACTTGGAGTTCTTGCCTCATTACTTCGATCAACACGATCATGTCTGTAGGGTATCTAGGCAGCTTCAAAGGAAAGTCATCGAAACTTGCAAGGTGAAGATATGAGAAATTTCCAAAATAAATGAAATAGCATCTAAATTGGCTTATAAAAGCCATGGCTTTAGGAGAAAATCTCCTCTCTGGACAACCTTGTAGCTCTCTGCATAGTCTCATTGTAAATGCATCATTAACCATGAGATAATCACCATAACTATTTTGTAGTTGCAAAGAAGGGAAAAACTCATAGCTTTTCACATCGTCTAGGAATTCCTCTAATCTAGGAAGTCTAGGCCAGATTTGAATCATAGCTAAAATATATAAGAGGATAGAAGATATGTAAAATTCATTTTGGAACTTGGCCCTATTTAGGGCATCTGAGAGATTCTCACTCACCATCAAGGCCCAGTCAATGAAATGATGCTAAGAACATATTATCTGGACCAGGAAGAAATGGTGTTCAATAAAATTAAAAGCTTCACCCTCACCTCTAATCCTGTGAAGTAATACCAGGATGTCCATGATCTTGAGTTTCAGATTTGCGCCAAATAATGTTTTGGGCAACTTGCCTTTGGCGCTCTTGGGTTCTTTAAACCATGACTTCATAATCTCTCTTTTCCAGATTGGTCTCTTCACTAAATATTCAGAAACTGCCTGGCTATAATTCATCTTAGAGTATTCTACCTACTCTGGGATGCAGAGAGAATTCTACACAGATTCTCTATCAATGGAGAGGAGCATCGTATTGTCTGGTAGGAGAATTTTCTTGGTGTCCGGGTTGTAGCGGGCTATACATTCTCGGACCAACTTAGGAGCTTGAACGACTACAAGAAAACTGGTGGCTTTAACTAACCCACTCTCCTTAAGCTTATCAGTGATAGGGTGTATCTTCTCTACTCTTAATCTATTCTGAAAGTTCTACATGTCAAAGAACTTCAGCGAGGTATCTGAGATTTTGTGCCACTCAGAGGTAATGTCGTTCATTCCATCGAATCCCACAAATCTAGAAGCCATGAGAGTATGATTCACCTTGGAGATTCAAATTTCACTTTGGAAAATAGAGACAATGAGAAACTGGTCTTAGCTACTTTGAATTCAAACAATTTGGTGAACAATGGTGGTTCCAGTTTGAAATCTTCAACTGATTTTATACTTTTGAATTCTTACTGTTTAATGGCTGACTTCCCGCACCACACAAATGAAAAGACCTTTACATTAATGAAAAAGTCTATTACAAAGTAAAATGACCTTATTTAAATTAATTACCTTGCTTTACATGTCGTTAGAAAACATTATTTTACTTTAGTAACCGTAACGGTAACTTTCTTGAGGTGGTGGAAAATTACTTTTCCACTTCTCCTTTGGGCGGAAAAACCCTTTTGGAATGCTCTCTGTCTGAAAATCCGCCAAAGGAGAATTCTGACATATAGGGGTACCAAAATGATATATATTGGTTCCATAGGCTTCCTTATATGTTAGATCTCTTATGGGATGGATTCTACTTCAAAGCTTCTTCACCTTGATGGTTTGGCAGAAAATGCATCTCGTGAGTCAGAACCCACCGGTAGGAGCACAGGAGAAGCCATTTTTCACTTTTCTGCCTATAACAAATTCCATGAAATCTTCTTTGTTTGATCATTTCTTTTGTTTCCCATAGGTTTGATATGAGTGCTCGAAGCTTTCTTGTTCCCGACTTCCTCATTTTCCATCCTTATCTACCTCTGATATTCTTAAGTCTGTCAATTGCAGAAAGTGCACCCCACATGTGATTTTCCACCATGGAGAAGCCAAAACTTGATTTCCCGCCAACGCTGCAACTTGAAGATATGAGGCAAAGTATTTCATCTGTATGTGATTTTGAAGTTAGAATCTTTTTAAAACACAAACTTTACTAGATTGGGGACTTAACCTACCCGATAAAATATGATTTTCAAACCCAGAATCCCCTGGCTTAGGAAGGAGAAGTCAAGTTTGGGAAATCTGATAAAGGCCTTGTATCCTAAGGGGATTTCTAGACTTAGACTCTGGACTTGCATGAAACTTCCATGACTACTACTACACATAAAACATCCATTTTTGTCTTGAGGTATAAAGACCAAAAGTGGGGCAACAGTTGGCTCTGTTTGGGGACTTGGACATTCACATGTCTAAGAAAGGAATTTAAATCTATGGTTTCACAAATCTCAACAAAAAGGTCGCTCACAACAAAACTAAAGTAAGACACAGAAAGGAAACCTAACTAGGAGAACAGAAACAAGAACTAAATGAACTATTGTACAACACATGGGTTACTTGCTTTCAATTTAAATCTGATAAAGATTCAGATCCTGACCATTATATGTCAGGGGTAGTGGCTCTCCATCTAGATAAGTCAATTTGAAAGAATTTTTATCAAACACCTGATGGATTTTGAAAGGTCCTTTCCAAAATGTTTCAAATTTCCCGTGCATGCCTTTGGGTGCCCTGTGCTTGTCCCACAATAACACCATGTCTCCCTCCATAAATTTCCATGACCTACTCTTTTTATCAAATAGGTTCTTCACACACATCTAATGATGTGTGATATGATCAACCATTTTCTCTCTTTCTTCTTCCAATTTTCTCAAATACAAGATCCTCTTCTCTAGACCATCTTCATATATGCCATCTTCTACTACTATCTTCAGTTTGCAAGTTGCTGATTCCAATGGAAATGGGAGGCTAGCTTCTACCCCGTAGATGAGTTCAAAAGGAGATACACCAATGGCTCTTTTTGGGGTCACTCTATCCATCTAGAGGGCTTCATAGATATTTTTATGCCAATTTCTCTAGTTTCCTACCACGAGCTTTTTCATGATGTTCACCAAATTTTTGTTGCTAGACTCCACTTGACCATTCCCTTGAGGGAAATAATCAGAAGAATGACTGATCATGATGCCATACTCAAAAAAAAATTCAATAATTTCTTGAGAAGAAAATTATGTGGCATTATCCATAACCAACTTAATAGATATACCAAATCTCACCAGAATGTTTTCTTTGATGAACTCATATACTACCTCTGAAGTAGTTCTTTTGGTTGCCTTGACTTCCACCCATTTTGTGAAGTAGTCAGTTGTAGTAATTATGTAAGTATAACTTGCACTGGACGTAGGGCTTATAGGACTAATAAAATCAAGTCCCCACTATTGGAATGGCCCTTCAATTATCACTGGTCTGAGGGTAACGCTACTAACTGTGGCTTCCTGGTGAACATCTTACATTTTTTGCATCTTTCCACCCACTAGTACGCATCTTTAAACATTCCCAGCTAGTAATAACATTGTCTTAAAATCTTGAACATAGTGACTGATGAGGAGAAGTGTCCTCCACAGGCTTCATCATGAAAAACATTTAACAACTTCTCTTGCTGCTATTTATCGACACATCAGAGGAATGTTCCATCTATAGATATTTTATATAATCTATCCTCCCAGATTACATATTTAGAAGCTTTTAGTTTTAGGTCTCGCCTTTGCTTTGAAGTTAATCCTTCAGGACATTCACCATAGGTCAAGAAATACACAATGTTTTCAAACCATGGGTCTTGCATACTTACCACCAAAATCAACTGTGTATCTCTTGGGCCTTCATCTGCTCAATTTTCTGCCATTGCCTTGCACAAGGCATTTCCTCTTACCAACTTGGTGGGCTTGATATCTATGTCATATTCTTGGGTTTTGGCTACCCATGCTCCTCGGTTGTTACATCCCACATCTTATTAAGTCAAAATACTCTTTACTATAGTATCAGGTACATACACAAGAGAGTGGGAATGTAGGATATAAAACCTAAAATTTTTAAGAGATTTTACCACCGTAAAAGTGTGCTTTTCATTCTGAGAATATCTCAACTCATGGTTCTTTAGAGGTGTACTCATAAAAGCGATGGGGGCTTGAATTCCCTCTTCAGTCTCTTGCATCAGGATGGCTGACAAGGTATGTTCGGAAGAATAACAATAGATTACAAAATCTTTCTTATAATCTAGGTTGCATAATACTGGGGCGTTAGCTATGGCATCCTTAATGCTTTTGAAAGCTTGCTTACTAGGGTCATTCCATTTGAAATTCACATTCCCCTTCATCATATCAACAATGTGCTTAGTAATTTTAGAGAAATCAGGGACAAAGCTTCTGAGGAAGTTGACTTGACCAAAAAAAGACTTCAATCCTATTTTATTCACTGGTAAACTCAGCTGCTGAATAGCTCTCACTCTTTCGGGATTGATCCTTATACCTTCTTGGGAGACTATATGACCCAATAATTTCCCTTCAGTTACACAAAACACCAATTTCTTAAGATTCAATGAAATCCCATCCTCCCGGCACCTTTGCAATACTCTTCTTAGATCATTTATATGATCTATTCTCTTTTTAGAGAACACGATAAGATCATCCAGATACATACCAATGATTTTATTCTTCATATCACTAAAAGAAAGATCCATACCTCTCTGAAAAGTAGCTCCAGCATTGATTAATCCGAATGGCATCCTATGATATGCAAAGGTCCCCTACGGGGTAGTGAAAGCCGTCTTATGATGATCTGCTTTCTCGACTTCTATCTGATTATATCCTGAGAAGTCATTTAACATAGACATCATTTCAGCTCCAGCCATGATCTGTAAGAGATGATCCATATTGGGAAGGGCATAGTTGTCTTTCAAGGAAGATTGATTTAGATTTTTGAAGTCAACACAAATCCTTATTTCTCCATTCTTCTTCCTTATAGGTACTATGTTTGCAACCCAAGTAGAGTGGTGTATGGGATATATGATCTTTGCTTTGAGAATTTTATCGACTTCCCTAAATATGGCATCAACAACCTTGGGGTTATAGTTCCTTTGCTTCTACCTGAATGGAGTAGCTTCAGGTTTCAAGGGAATTCGGTGTTTGAATTTCCCGTTCATAAAAATTTTCAAATCTTCATAGCTCTAGGAAAAAACATCTGAGTATTCTAGAAAAAGCTTCTTGGCCTCACTCCTTTCTTCTTCTGTACAACACTTCCCAATATTGATCATTTTGGGGTCTTTTTCAGTTCCAATGTTCATTCCTTCATATTCACCAGTGGTAGGCCCTTTTTCAATTCTTTTCTTCTTCACAAACAGGTCATGTCTATTGAAGAGCTTTTCAAGAGTGACCAGATGGGGCGGAATTATATTACCTTGCAATTGAATGGCATCTGACTTATCTTTCTTCAGTTCATCTTGGCAGCTTCCTTTACGGTTGCCAAAAACTTCTTTGTGGAAGTCACCACCGCTCTCTAGAAAGAGAAGGAATTTTTGTTGTCTTCAAAAACTTACCAATCTTCCATGTTATCGGGCATAGATGGTTGATATATAACTTCCACTTGGTATTTTTATCTTTGAATTCTGGGTGGGGAAGTAATAATGAAGCTGAGATAGCTAAAGAATCGGCTTTGGAATTCAACTCTCTTGACACAGATTCAATAAAGAAAGCATCCAATGCTTCTATTTCATCCCATACTCTATTTCTATAGTTCTTCAATCTGTGGTTCTTTACAGAGTACTGATTCTTGACTTGTCATACAATTAGCTCAGCATCACCATGAACTCTCAGAATTTTCACACCTCTTTCTTTTGTGGTGGTAATCCCTAACAGAAGGGATTCATATTCAGCGATGTTGTTAGTGTTTCCAAACTCTAATTTGTAAGCCAATGGCTCACATACTCCGTCTAGTGATATCAAAACCACACCTGCACCAGATCTAGACGATGCACAACTGCTGTCAAATTCAAGAGTCCATATCTGTGGTGGTATTTCTTAAGAGGAAAATTGATTTTCCCCTTTGGCAGTTTTCATTTCTTTCTTAGGTTCATCAGTGAACAACATATAATTGCCAAAATCCAATTCTTGATACAAGATTTGAGCTTTAGGGTCATCAGATTTCAACACTATAAAATTAACCTTTTCCTTGGGAACTAGTTTAATATTTTTATTACCTACTAGAATTAAGGCTTGGGACCAATCCAACTTTATCTCCCCTCCAAGGTCTCTGCAAAAAATTTTTCTTAACAACAAACCGTAGCTAGTAGGTATATCAACAACGAGGATAGTTAACAACATCTTCTTCTTGGGATGTGCTGCTAAGGCCACTTGCACATCCTTAATCTGGCCGACTAGGGGCACTTTCTTGGAATCCATGGAGTAACACCTACCATGGGCTTTAGTGAGAGTAAGTCCCAAGGCTTTGGCCACAGTAGATGGCATTACATTGTCCGATGCTCTGGAGTCTATTATCTAATTGCTCAACCTGCAGCCGTTAATATATAAAGACACATAGAATGGGTTAGGCTTTTGGCCTGGGAAGGTGGCTAAAATGGATGATTCCCTTTGTTCAACTGGGTCTGCAAATAAGGAATCATTTTCTATGGTAGTCATGACATTTTGATTTAACTCTTGGTTCCCTCCTTTACAATAATCTACCAGCTTTTGCAACTCAATAGGATTAGACTTAAGATAGTCTATGGGGGAAATCTGAATTCTAGAATCTCTACAGAATTGAATAATGTCAAAATAGTTTTGTTCTTTACCTAGTTGAGGAATCCTCATACCTTGATTGGGCTCCTTTGAATTGGAAGTAGATGCCTCATTATTTTTAGGCAGTGATGAGCCATGGCCTTTATCTTTCTAACTCCAAGTTAGGTCTGTATAAGAGGTCCCATCTATGGTGGCATAACATGTTGCTTCTTGCTCTGAATCTGATTCATACTCTAAATATAAGTTTTTAGAGTCGCCATGTGAGTATGAATCTAGTTCAGCTCCAGATGCTCCAGCATTCCACTCGTCAGTCTAATGCATTTTCCAAGCACAGGCTACATCGGGACAACTTTCCCCATCATGATCTATGGTTAAGTGGAAGGCACACATATTCCCTCTTTTAGGAGGGGATTCTATAGCTAGCCTCTATGGTGGAGTAGTTAACTATAATGTTTTTCCTTGTACATTCCTCCCATTGTTATATCTTCCAGGCTGCTCCTGAAAGTTTTGCTGGTAGGGATTATTGAATCTGGGAAGTTGTCTCTTCAAGGCAGTGAATGCATTAGACAATTTTTGGAGCATCTCATCAGATGACGTAGTATTGCTACTGTTGGCTCTAGACTGTATCTCCCTTTTCCATTTCCCGGATGAAATCATGTGGTCCTCAAGTTCTATAGCAGTTCTCTATGTGGCATCCAAATTTGCAAGGTTCATTCTCCTTAGATCATAATTGATGTCTGGTGGCATAGCACTTATGAAGAAAGTTTTCAAATTTTTGGCTGTAGGCTTGTCAGCCGCTGGGATACGATTTACCAGCTTATTAAATTTAGCTATAAAATCTCTCATGCTGATCGATGGCTCTTTCTTGATAGAAGTCAATTGAGCCAATAGAGCATGTTCATCTTCAGCAGTCTTAAACCTTCTTTCAAAGGCGGCTCTCATGGTAGCCCAATTTTTAATAGAAGAATTAGGTAAATGATGAAACCAATCAGTGGTACCTTCAACGAGAGTCTCAACGAATAGTCTAACGGCCACATCTTCTCGGACCGCTAGAATGTTAACTGAAGCAAAGAATGCAGCAATATGCTTGTCTGTAGATACCTTCCCATCTCTAGAAAATTTTTGAAAGTTCTTTCTAGATCCTGTAGGAAGAGGGTTATATGCTGCTAGTTGCAGAGGCCCAACTGTAGCGGCCCAAGGGAGTGCCATAGCTACTTGGGGTAAGTAGGGTGTTAGATTGACGACGGGAGGGGAAAATACTCCATGCAATGTCAACACTTGGAAAGTGGTGGATAATTGGGTGGTTTGTTTAGGAGGTGAAGAAGGTCTTCTCTAGCTCCTTACAATTCTATTTCCCCAACGAGGTACTTCTAGGAGAGAAAAGTTAATATCCACAAGTCTCTCAAAGACTGGGTCTGTGCTACCTTCTTTCTTGGTACTTCTGAGAAATCTTTTAGGCTCCAGATTTTTGCTTAATGTTGTGGCCTAACTTTGCACTCTGCCCTTCTCAGATTTCTTCTCTTTATAGCTCTCTCAAGTGCTTCTACTCTAGCTTCTTCCAGTTCAAGCACTTGACTAGTGTTTCTATAGTTTTCAGTGCTTCTCCTGTATCTCCAGACGAAAGTGTTTAATGAGGAAATGAGATCCTCTTAATCATCTTGGAACCCAAGATTAGGTTGGAGCATAGGGATTATATTTTCATGGGGAAGAACCATCTTTCCTCATTGTATGCTTTCTGGTAAAATGAATGTTCGTCTCCCTAGTAGAGTCGCCAAAAATCTATTGGTAAATAGATTGTTCTTTTGAATGTAACTCTAAAATACCCAAAAATGTTTAAGAACAATTGAATACAATAGTTGGGAAATAGTTACTTGAGAACCTATTTTTCCTCTGAATTGGAAGGTACAACTCCCTTATATGAATAATATTCAATGAATTTTAATCTTTCCTAATCTAACAGGGGTATGCTCTTAACTCGAGAGCACAAGAGGTAAACCAAGCTAAATCTAAATAGAAAATAGCTCAGGCGAAGCAAATACAACTCTAAATCTAGCCAATTCTGAGACTTTATCAATCAGATTAACTCCCAAAATTGGCGATTCATGGATAATTACTAAAAATGCAGATGCAAGACTAAAAGCTAACAATGTAATGATATGAATCAATCTATATCATAAGAACATTCCCAAAACTTAGAGTAGTAACTGATTTCCCCCTTAATTAGCCGTATCAAATCATAATACAAGATTGTAGTTGGAATACAGATTATGAATCTAACTCAAAATAAATGTTTGAATTCAATAGAAAAATAAATGAAATGCAATGGAACAGTTAAAGAAATGGCATTTAGACATACACAATTGACTTAGAAATAATGATATTCTTCCTACCAAAATTTAGCTGACCTTTGTATTGATTTTGGGAAAAATACATATAGAGTTCCAGATTGGACCATTACAAAAGGAGTAATCGAAACAATTCAACTTCCCCAACCAAAAATGATAACCAAAGGTTTATCCATTACAAAACTCAACAGAAATAGCACAAGGGGAGAATATGTTTATGATTCAGTTTCCTTCCCCTTATCTATTTTGGCCCTATAGGTGATCACAATAGTGATTACTTGGATGAGCTCTTTATGTCTATTGACATGGACATTGGTGTAACAGATGAGCCATATGGAATTTTCTCTAGCTAGAGTCTTGATTGCTTCTATCTGGTCTTTAAGTTCCTCCATAGCCCTAAAGATGCATCCACTCAATTTCTAGAGTTCTAGCACCTTGTCTAAATGAGTTGAAGACTACTTTGCTAACTTGTGTAGGTAATCCTTGAATGACTTCTGCATGTTGGCCACTCCAACTATCGCTTTTCCTTCACCATTGGTTTGTGATTCCACATGAAGTCCTAGGGGGAGTTTATAATCTTTACTTTGCTCCTCTTGCACTTTAACATCTGTTTGTTGTAGTCCGGTCTCGGCCTCAATGATCATCTCGATTTTGAACTCCAGACTTTGGAGCCATTCGATCAAGGGCTCATCACCCTTCTGTAGGATCTTAGCTTTGAGGGCCTCCTTAGTCTTCATCTTCACTACCACATGCAACATGACTATGCATTCTTGGCATCTTACTCTCTCAGCAGTGAGAGTTTGTAAATTCTTCTCAATGTTGCTCTTCTCTATTTCTAGCCTTAGAACAACATTACCTAACTGCTCAATGATCATTAGACCTTCTAACTTGAGCCTCTCAATCCACCTCTTACCAATCTACCCATAATGTTGATCCTCTTGTAACTTAGCCAGAATGGCTTGGTTCTTAGCAGCACTGGGATCAAAGGAAGTTTGGGTGCTGGGGGCACTCGCAATAGGAGTTAGGAGCTGTCTGATGAAATTAGTCAACTAAGCTACTTCTACCTTCAGCTTAATTTTGGAAGTCTTGAGGTCTTCTAGCTCTTCATCTATTACTACATTGGTGGACTTCCACCAATCTACTTTGGTATCGTGTCGAGCCATGCCCATATCAAATAACTGTAACTGAAAGTTAGAAGCTGCCAGATCTTTGAGTCTGCCTTCTTTGGTGGGCTTGGCTACTTCCCTGATGAAGTGCCCTATCTCATGATCATGACCTAGGGTAGACATTGTCTTCACACTCTTCTACTTGCTTGTAGTAGCCTTGGGCTGAAAAGCCCATGACAGAGTGTCTTTGCTGGGAATTGCTTCCTCCACCCTCTTCCTTTTGCGCTCTAGACTATTTTCTATCCACGACTCTGCGCTAGTGACCTTATTGGCAGAGACCAACTCTTCAATGAACAACTTCCTTATGAGTGGGGGAGTATTTTTAGGGTGGGAAGTAAATGGATTCACTAAAGTAGGTGAGGAGGAGATTAGTTTTACACTTTGAGCCACATCTTGTTTCTCTCCACCTCTCTTATCCAATTCTATAGAGGTACTAGGGCTATCTTCTTTAACTTCAACTATAACAGGGGATACCCTCTTTGGAGTTTCTTGGGTCAAAGTCCCAGCTGAAGTATCTACAATAATGACATTAATTGGTTGTTTGGACTCTGTAGCTTTAGAAAGCTCAGATGTTGACTTAATTTGGTCTGTCGATACCACTTCTTCTATAACTCTGATATCTGGAAGAGGACCCTCTCCACAGGTCTTCTCTAAGAGAGAATCTTTCTTAGGGGGATCATCGCCTCCTCCCAATGGTTGAATTGATCCCTTTGCAACGGTAGAGATTGTTGTTGAGGAAGCGATTGCAACACCAGTAGTTGCCTTCGCCAGAGTTCACTGAGTAGGAGGCTTCCTCTTTGATCTCTTCCTTCAGCTTGCAGTCCACTCAACCCATTGAGCTGTTCTTTTGTAAATACCCACCATCAGAGTCTGCAAGTCACTTACTACCTGGTCCAGCATAGGCTCTAAGTTGATAAGGGTGGACTTTATTTTCTCCAAGTAGGTGTCATCATACAGATGATTACCATCATCTTCTAGCCCTTCCACTGCAATGTTAAAATTGAACTTTTTGATCTATTCAATAGTTAACTAGGCATAGAATCTCTCCCTGCTCTCCAATTCATCTTTGCAATTGCCCCAGTAGTCCTTAATATCAGATACACGGTGAATGGCCCAGCTTATCTATAAGACATCTCTGGCATAATCAACCGGCCTTAGAATGTCATATGTTGCCAGAGAGAACTTCTTCGAGAATGTTTTAAGAACATTCATCACTTCTAATCGGGACACACAACTGTAAGCTCCAATGATCATTGGGAACTCATAGCCTTTCTTCTTTGCCTCTGAATAGATCAAGTTCACTTGGAGTGCTTGCCTCATTACTTTGATTGACACGATCATGTCTGTAGGGTATCTGGGTAGCTTCAAAGGAAATTCATCAAAACTTGCAATGCGAAGATATGAGAAATCTCCAAACTGAATGAAATAGCATCCGAATTGGCTTATAAAATCCATGGCTTCAGGAGAAAATATCCTCTCCAGAAAACCTTGTAGCTCCCTGCACAATCTCATTGTAAATGCATCATTAACCGTGAGATAATCAGCATAACTATTTTGTAGTTGCAAAGAAGGGAAAAACTCATAGCTTTTCACATCATCTAGGAATTCCTCTAATCTAGGAATTCTAGGCCAGATTCGAATCATAGCTAAAATATATAAGAGGACAGAAGACATGTAAAATTCATTTTGGAACTTGGCCCTATTTAGGGTGTCCAAGAGATTCTCACTCACCATCAAGGCCCAGTCAATGAAATGATGTTGAGAATAGATTATCTGAACCAGGAAGAAATGATGTTCAATAAAATTAAAAGCTTCACCCTCACCTCTAATCCTATGAAGTAATACCAATATGTCCATGATCTCGGGTTTCATATTTGCGCCAAATAATGTTTTGGACAACTTGCCTTTGGCGCTCTTGGGTTCTTTAAACCATGACTTCATAATCTCTCTTTTCTAGACTGGTCTCTTCGCTGAATATTCAGAAATCACCTGACTATAAGTCATCTTAGAGTATTTCACCTGCTCTAGGATGTAGAGAGAATTCTGGACAAATTCTCTATCAATGGAGAGGAGCACCATGTTGTCTGGTAGGAGAATTTTCTTGGTGTCCAGGTTTTAGTAGCTTATACATTCCCAGACCAACTTAGGAGCTTGAATAGCTATAGGAAAACTAGCGGCTTTGACTAACCCACTCTTGTTAAGCTTCTCAGTGATAGGGTGTATCTTCTCTACTCTTAATCTATTCTAAAAGTTCTGCATGTCGAAGATCTTCAGTGAGGTATCTAAGATTTTGTGCCACTCAGAGGTAATGTTGTTCATTCCATCGAATCCAAAAAATATGGAATCCATGTGAGTATGATTCACCTTGGAGATTTGAATTTCACTTTAGAAAATAGAGACAATGAGCAACTAGTCTTAGCTACTTTGAATTCAAATAATTTGGTGAACAATGGTGGTTCCAGTTCAAAATCTTCAACTGATTTTATACTTTTGAATTCTTACCGTTTAACGGCCAACTTCCTGCGCCACACGAATGTAAAGACCTTTACATTAATGAAAAAGTTCATTACAAAATAAAATGGCCTTATTTGAATTAATTACCTTGATTTACATGCCATTATAAAACATTATTTTACTTTAGTAACCATAACGGTAACTTTTTTGAGGCAGCCGAAAATTACTTTTCCACTTCTCCTTTGGTCGAAAAACCCTTTTGGAATGCCCTCTATCTGAAAATCTACCAAAGGAGAATTCTGCTATATAGGGGTACCAAAATGATATATATTGGTTCCATAGGCTTCCTTATATGCAAGATCTCTTATGGGATGGATTCTACTTCAAAATGTCTTCACCTTGATGGTTTGGCAGAAAATGCATCTCGTGAGTCGGAACCCGCCGATAGGAGCAAAGGAGAAGCCATTTTCTACTTTTCTACCTATAACAAATTCCATGAAATCTTCTTTGTTTGATCATTTCTTTTGTTTCCCATAGGTTCAATATGAGTGCTCAAAGATTTCTTGTTCCCGACTTCCTCATTTTCCATCCTTATCTACCTCTGATATTCTTAAGTCTGTCAATTGTGAAAAGCGCACTCCACATGTGATTTTTCGCCATGGAGAAGCCAAAACTTGATTTCCCACCAATGCTGCAACTTGAAGATATGAGGCAAAGTATTTCATCTGTATGTGATTTTGAAGTTAGAATCTTTTTAAAACACAACCTTTACTGGATTGGGGACTTAACCTACCTGATAAAATATGATTTTCAGACCTAGAATCCCCCGGCTTAGGAAGGAGAAGTCAAGTTAGGGAAAACTGATAAAGGCCTTCTATCCTAAGGGGATTTCTAGACTTAGACTCTGGACTTGCATGAAACTTCCATGACTGCTACTACACATAAAACATCCATTTTTGTCTTGAGGTATAAAGACCAAAAGTGGGGCAACACTGATGATGATTCAGGAGAAGATGAAATTGGATTCGTTTCCATTAAAGAAATTGAGAAAATTCTTGAGGAGATGTACATTGAAGATGAAAAAGAAGCACAAGAGTTAGCATTAGTTTCCAAAGAAGACATTAGAATAGACTGGATCATAGACAGTGGGTGTTCACACCACATGATAGGTGACAAAGACAAATTTGTACATCTAGATAAGTACAAAGGTGGCATGGTTAGATTTGGAGATAACACTCCCAAACTTATGGTAGGAAGAGGTTATATTACCTTAGATGGAAAGAACAAAATAGATGATGTTATTTATGTTGATGGTTTACATCACAACCTTCTAACTATTGGAAAATTACTTGACAAAGGATATCAGTTGGAATTCAAAGACAACAAGTGCATCATTTTAAAAAAAGGAGACATGATTGCATCAAGCTCAAAGACCAAAGGTAATGTCTTTCAACTCAACTTGGAAGTAAGTTTTTTTGTTGCAAAAGTGGATGACAGTTGGCTATGGCACAAGAGACTTTGTCATATTGATTTTGACAACATAGTAAAGATAAGTAATGTAAAGGCAGTAAGAGAAATTCCAAGTATTGCAAGACTAGTTGATACTATGTGCATGGAATGTGTAATGGGGAAGCATGTAAGGACCTCATTCAGAAGCAAACAAAACTCAGCAGAGAACAAATTAGATCTAATACATATAGACCTATGTGGACCAACTCAAACAAGATCATACTATGGAGAGAGGTATTTCATTTTGTTTGTTGATGATTTCTCAAGGATGATGTGGGTTGCATTTTTAAAAGACAAATCTGAAGCTTTTGAGAAGTTAAAAGTATTCAAAGCTAAGGTTGAAAATGAATCTGGATTGAAGATAAAATGATTGAGATCAGATAGAGGAGGAGAATTCACCTTTGACCAGTTTTATGATTACTGTGAAGAAAATGGAATCAAAAGATAGTTAAGTGTACCTAGAACCCCTCAGTAGAATGGGATAGTAGAAAGAAGGAACAAGATAATACTTGACATAGCACACACTATCATGATTGAAGGAAAGGTTTCTCATACCTATTGGAGAGATGCGGTCAATATATCAGTCTATACTATCAATAGAGTCCAATTAAGGCCAGGCACAGACAAGACACCTTATGAACTTTGGTTTGGTAATATACCCACTATGAAATACTTCAGAATCTTTGGAAGAAAGTGCTGCATCAAGAGAGGTGACAGTATTGGCAAGTTTGATGCTAAAAGCGATGAAGGTATTCTTCTTAGTTACTCCACTAAAAACAAAGCCTATAGATTTTTTAATCTAAAATTGAAGAATATCATTGAAAGTACTCATGTGAAGATTGATGAGAAGTTTATGATTCAAGAAAGATACTATGAATGTGCTCCCATGATTGAAGATGACCCTAGACCTATCAGTAAGGACACAATTATTGAAGAAATGTTTGACTCTATTGATGTTTCATGCAACAATCCTGAACCAAGTCAAGAAGAATCAAAAATTATAGATGAGAGTGTCACTCCTAAAAACTCAAAATACACATCTAAATACCACTCTAAGGAAGACATAATTGGAGATCAGAGCACTAAAGTCTTGACAAGATCCAGAGAAAAAGGTTCAACCGTTGATGAAGAGGTATGTTTACTTTCTCAGATTGAACCCTTAAGTGTTGAAGATGCGTGCAATGATTGAGATTGACAAAGTGCTATGCAAGAAGAATTGGATCAGATAATCAAGAATGATACATGGGAACTGGTCCCTAGACCTCATGATAAGAATGTGATTGGAACAAAGTGGATATTCAGGAATAAGATGAATGAAGAAGGTAAAGTGGTAAGAAACAAAGCAAGAATTGTATGTAAAGGATATGTGTAGAGAGAGGGAATAGACTACACTGATACATTTTCCCCTGTGAGCAGACTGGAAGATATCAAGTTTTTTTTGGCCTATGAAACATTCAAGAACTTTAAAGTATATCAAATGGATGTCAAGTCAGCTTTTCTAAATGGTGACTTGAAGGAAGAAGTTTACATAGAATAGCCTGAAGGATTTAATCTATCAGACAAACCAGACATGGTATGCAAACTAAAGAAAGCACTTTATGGAATTAAACAGGCCCCAAGAGCATGGTATGAGAGACTTGATGGTTACTTAACAAAGATAGGATTCAGAAAAGGAGCAGCAGATTGTAACTTATTCATAAGAGAGATAGATGAAGGATTACTACTTGTTGCTATTTTTGTTGATGACATTATCTTTGGAGGTAATGACAAGCTTAGTGCATAATTTTCCAAAGAGATGAAAAGTGAGTTTCAAATGAGCATGATTGGACCTATCAAATATTTTCTGGGATTGAATGTAAAACAAATAGACAGAGGCATATTTATAAATCAGTCTAAGTATGTGAAGGAGATATTGAAGACTTTCAAAATGGAAGATTTCAAACTAGTAAGCACCCCCATGATAACAGGAAGCAAGCTTTCTAAAGATGATGACTGCACAATAGTTGACAAGACACTATACAAGTTTATGATTGGAAAACTCATATATCTTACTCAATCTAGACCAAATATTTCCAATGCAGTTGGCATTGTTGGAAGACTTGTAGCTAAACCTAAACAAAATCACCTAATGGAAATAAAAAGAATATTTATATACTTAAAAGGGACTATAGACTATGGTTTATGGTATCCTAACTGAGAGAATATAAAACTTCATGTATATACAGATGCAGATTGGGCCGGTTGTGTTGATGACAAGAAGAGTACATTAGGAGGAGCAGTATTTATTAGAGACAGGTTGGTTACTTGGAAAATAAATAAACAAAACTGTATCTCTCAGTCGACAATAGAAGCTAAGTATGTTGCAGCAACACTAAATTGTTAAATAATGGTTTGGATCAAATAGATGATTAAAGACTTTGGTATTTAGATTAATTATCCTACTGTTATTCACTATCATAACACTAGCACTATCAATATGTCAAAGAACCCTATGATGCATGCAAATACAAAACACATTAAGATCAAATATCACTTTCTAAGAGAAAAAGTTGCAGACAAAGAAGTAAAGTTGGATTATGTGAGCACTACAGAACAGTTAGCAGATATTTTTACAAACACTTTATCAAAATATTATTTTGAGTATCTCAGGGAGAAGCTGGGAGTAATTCCCTTTCTTGAGTCTAATTAGAATTTGTAGCAAAGAACATCAGTCCTTGATGGCTAATGAATGGTTGAGTACTCTATTTCTGGAGAATTTCCTGTGCTTCATGATGTTTGGCACCCTTTTCCATTGATGTCAAAGGGGGAGTATTAGTAAGGGGGAGCATATACTCTAGAGGAGTATATAATCATGAAAATAAAAACATAGTCAGAAGAGTAGCAATAATAAAGAGGAACCCTTGATGAGGATATTGAGAAGATTGTAAAAAGGAGGATACTTTGGGTTGATGATGTTTTTCATATCATATGTTGCCATCAATGTCAAAGGGGGAGATTGTTGGAGATTTTCTTATGTGAAAATTGTTGATTGTATGTTTGTCATTGATGACAACATATAATATATAGCAGTGTCCTGTAAGAAATTATCAGTATAAATGTTTTGGAACCTTGCATTTTTATTTCCATGGTGTACACATATTCTGGTTTCTATGTGCATTCATGCAGAGTTAGATATATAGTTTTAGTTGAGTTATGTTAGTTTGTTTTGACAGTTGAAGTGACTGAAGATTATCTATGAAGAGCCAACGTAATTATATTGTTTCTTGAGTTGTGCCTATCTTTGGGATATATGTGTTTGTATTCATGTTTAGTTATGAGTTAATGATAATTAGCTAAAGGCGCTAAACATGTTCTAATAGAAGAGGGATGATTGAGTCGATTTGGTAGAGCCGACTATGTGAAGCATCACATCTATTCAGTTGTAGTTGCGTGATTCTAATTAGGTTGCATGCTTCATTTGGCTGACTAAAGAAGTATTGAAGGGACTCCTAAAGCCGACTGAGATCACATCTTTTGGGAAGATACTTATAGTATTTCATTTGATGAACGCTAAGTGTGAATGATAAGAAAAGAGATAGAAAAATTATAGAACATAATATCTGTTGTTTTGGGATAGTAAAGACATTTCATTCATCAAGAAAAGATCTATGTGAAGAAGAAATGAAAGCATATAATACATTGGAACTGATCAAGATAGCAGGTCTACTCAAATAGTTCATTTATCAGATATAGTATATATCTATTTTATTGAAGGTTGTAGCCTTCACCATTTAGCAGCGAGCTTTTGGACAGTTAGTCCTCAACCCTAACAGGGTTATTTGTAAAAGACTCCTAACAGGGTCAGACCATTAACTAGGTCACTGTACTTATTGCATTGTAAAGAACAAATCCTAATAGGGTTGCAAGATCTTCTAACAGGGATATTTATACTCAAGTATAGTTCTTTGTGGGTAATAATTCCTACTAGGGTTTTTACCTATTTGGTTTCCCTGTAACCAAAATTGTTGCATTCTATCTTGTGTTATCTGAATGTGTTAATGCTTAATGTTTTTTGTAATTAATTGGAGAAAAGAATTAAACTAGATGATAAATAATTCACCCCTCTCTCAGTTATCCCTTGGGACTATTCCAACACCATTATCACCTCAGGGATCCATTATCACTCAGGGAGAGATTATATAAGGAGAGATTATATCCATCACATTTATCCAAAGGGAGAGATGTAACCACAAAGGGAGAGTACATACAAAGAAAGAATTTCTGAAAAAGAGACAAAAAAAGAAAAGAGAACAATGAAATGGAGAGAGTTTGACATAGAAGAACTCATCACATCAGAGAAAGAAAGATTCTACATCTATCCAGTGAAGGGATTCAAGACAGAGAGAAAGCTGCAAGAATCAAATCTGAGTTATATGAACTTACTAAGGACTAGATATTTGTATCGGTTATAGTACATAAAGATTGGTAGTTTGGTGAACTTCAACTATTATATTTCATATTGTATTAGTAGTTATATAGTGTGATAATGTAGTGTGTTTCCATCAATGCCAAAGGGAGAGATTGATGAACTATAACTAATTGAATGTTTGAATATGTTAAGTTGATGATCATGCAAGGCATTAAATTAGTTAATGTATTGTATTGTCATTGATGTCAACTTGATATAATCTGTATGGTCATGGAAATACTACCAAATACTTCAAAGAACTAATGAATCCAAGTCTATGCTATTAGTAATGCATATAAGTCAAGTATTCACAAAGTGACTGTATATACCGATGAAGTGCACACTGACAGACAGAGTAAAAGAGAAAAGTCACAGTGTAACTCGATGAGAAAATGCACAGCATTACCGATGAGCAAAGTCACCGTATTGCCTGACAAGCAAAGCATAGTATAACCTGACAGACAGAATTACATTGTTGCCTGAAGGACGGAGATCTCGAAGTCAACTATATTCACACCGATGAAATAGTCAGTTACCACCGATGACTAACTAAAGTGTTGAACGAAAGAATAGAGAGTTCAGAAATGACAAAATGGTTAGCTGTCAAGAGTTAAAAATAGACTTAACTAATACTTATCATTGTTTTAATCAACAAGATAAAGTCGAGGATAAGTAGAGGATTTAAAGCTGCTTTTTCAAATTGGCAAGAAGATCTCTATGAGATAAAACTAGAGTTTTGCTTTAAATCTAGTTGGTGATAATTGTGGATCATGCCAAGATCAAGAAATTCAAGAAATGGTGAATCATGTCTATAAAGAGACAACCCAATTCATTACAAATTCTAGGGTGAAGAGAAGTGAAAAGAGAATAGATGTTGAAGAGATACCGAAGAAGAAGAATGTCTTCATTCAAACACGATCAACAAGCTAAGGAAAGAGGTAGATTCTATAGACAATGACAAACAATGAAACAACATCATAGAGCAGAACAGTGTGGAGCAAAGGTATTGAATTGATTATATTGATCAGAGAGGTAATGCACTTGTAATAGATCTAAAAATCTACTATTCAAGTTGTATGTGTGAACAAATCACTTTACTGTTTCAGCTTAACCATTAAAGCATAAAAGTCTCTTAACCAAGTAGGACTTAAAAGTCTTTTACAATTGAGATACATCCTAAGGAGTATCAAAAATTTTGATCATAGAAAGTAGCATTGGCTATGCCCGATACCTATTGACAGGCCAAGTGAGTGTTTGATCAAGGATGGTATAATTAGATGCTAGATACTAAGTGAAAAACTATCTTTTAAATCCTCTAACAAGGTCACACCTAACAGTGTGTTTTTAACCTTTAACAGGGTTGGCTCTTAACCTAGCTAACTTTAGAAGAGTGAAAATTTGGGGTACTTGTCCCAGTGGTTTTTTGCTTAATAGGGTTTCCATGTTAAAAATCCATGTGTTATGTGTTTATTTTTCATTACTTTACTATTTTTCATTTCACATAAGTTACTCTGGATTGATTGGTATACACTAGTCATTTACTATGTTTTGGCAAATAGTAAGACTACTTATTGGTAAACATATAGGAGAAGGATTTGCAAAGCATTCCAACAAGTAGAAATTTGATAAAAGTATTTCAAGGCATTCATCTTGTAGGACTGAATATAACTAGAGGCTTAAAAGTGGTAATAAGTTTTAAGGGTTGATTTAAGGATTAATTTTTGAGGCCACTGATTCACCCCCCCTCTTAGTTATTACTAAAAAAGTCTTGATGCCTAAATACTCTGATCTAGGAAGCCCATTGGTTACCATTCATATTAATTGTATACAAATATAGAATGTCTTGATTGATTTATGGGTATCCATCAATGTGATGACTATGGAAGTTTTGTTATGACTTAGTATCATTGGTTTAAGAGAAACACCTACAATACTCTAGTTAGCTAATAATTCCATAGTGAAGCCAGATGGCATGGTGGAGGACATCATAGTCACACTTGATTCCTTGGATTACCCCTCAGATTTCATAATCCTATCCCCCAAAGCCACACTAAGATGATATCCATTAATCTTAGGAAGTCCTTGGCTAGCCACAACACATGCTTTCATTGCATGTCACTCAGGAAAAATGACAATATCTGATGGGATCCATACCAAGAAATTAACCCTGTATTCTCCAGCCAAGCCCTAAGTTGACCTTGACCAAGTTATCTGGCTAGACCTAGGTGATCCTACCCTTGCAAAAAAATTTGTGCAACAACTCATAGCTATTCACAGAGATCCATTTATGTCTCCCAAGAGGAAGATGACATACTAGTGGCAATTCTTACCAATCAATATGGCTTTGATGCATCCTCTTTTCATGTCCCTAACTTTTCCCTCCAAACCATACTGTCCAAGCAAAACCCACCTAAATTTCTTGCAGCACCTGATTACCTTCATACCTTATTACCACATGAGATCAAATCACCCTCATTTGCAGAATTTATGATGTTGGATAAAGTTAAAAGAGTAGAAACTTCCTTAGGAAAAGAGTTGAATGTCAATAAGACCCTCACTAAGTCTCAGATGGCCAGGCTTATCCAAATTTTGAAAGACAGTTAACAAGCCTTTGCATGGGACTATACTAATATGAAGGGTTTGGACCAAAAGATTTGTACCCATAAAAATTTTATCAGTCCTAAGTCCAGACCAATTAGACAATCCCAGAGAAGAATTAACCCTTCTCTGAGAGATATAGTGAAGACCGAGTTGCAAAAACTCCTTAAAGTTGGCTTTATATATCCAATTTCTAATAGCCAGTGGGTCTCTCCTTTAGTAATTGTTCCAAAAAAAGGTGGTAAATGGATTGTTTGTGTGGACTATAGGGAGCCCAACAAAGCCACTAAGAAAGACCACTTTCCATTACCTTTCATTGACCAAGTACTTGACAACCTCACTGGTAAAAAGTATTTTTCATTTTTAGATAGCTTCAGTGGCTACAACCAAATCTAGATATTACCTAAAGATCAGGATAAGACAATGTTCACCTATTCATGGGGAACATTTGCTTATTCTATCTTTCCATTTGGATTGTGTAATGCACCTGCTACTTTTTAGTGGGTGGTAATCAATATTTTCTCTAATATTTCTACTAACTCTATTAAATATACATGGATGAATTCAGTGCATATGGAACCACATTTGAGGAGGCTCGTGCCAACATGGAGAAATTTATTAAAATATGTTAGGAATATAACCTCTCCCTTAATAGTGAGAAGTGCTACATGATAATGGAAGAGGCATTTGTCTTAGGGCATTACCTCTCATCCTTTGGCATCTAGGTTGATCCTGCAAAGATTGTAGTCATCACTACGCTTCCAACTCTAGTCAAGAAGAAGGATGTCTAGAGTTTTCTTGGTCATGCTGGATACTACAGGAGATTCATTAAGCACTTCAGCCAACTTGAAGCCCCATTGTATACCCTATTGAAGAAAGAAGCCACATTTAAATGGACATATGACTATGAACTATCATTTCAGCATCTAAAAGATGTTCTGACACAAACACCTATTCTTAGAGGACCTAACTAGAAGCTACCCTTTCATATTCAAACTGATGCATCTGACTATGCCATTGGGGTAGTTCTAGGACAAAAGGGAGGTACAATTGAGCATGCTATTTACTATATTAGTAAGAACCTACAAGGTGCTGAACTGAACTATATTGTTACTCAAAAGGAATTACTAGCAGTAATCTATGCACTTGATAAATTCACACATTACATTACTAGTTATGAAGTATTTGTATACACTGATCATTCAACAATCAAATACTTAATGATCAAGCCTTCCATATCTGGTAGGTTAGCAAGATGGTTACTCCTCATGTAGGAGTTTGATGTAACAATCATTTATAAACCATGTAAGGCTAATGTGGTGGCTGATTTATTATCTAGATTACAAGTTCCAGATGATCCTAGAACAATTGATGACAACTTCCTTGATGATCACCTCTTCTCTGTTGACACTTACAATCCATGGTATGCTGATATCGCCAGCTACCTTTATACAGGAAGGACATCACCTCATTTCTCACCAAGAGAGCATAGACTTATGGTTGAGAAAAGATTTAACTTATCATGGATATCAGGATTTATGTTCTATATAGGTCCTGATCAGGTCACCCAAAGATGTGTTCATGAAGATGAGACTTATGACATCCTTCAAGCCTGTCATGATGAGCCATGTGGTGGCCACTTTGCAGGAAAAAGGACAACATACAAGATATTGACAGCAGGCTACTATTGGCCTACCCTACATAAAGATGTAGCTAAGAATTCTAGGCACTGTGACTGATGTCAGCGTATGGGGAACCCAACCAAGTTAGATGAAATGCCCTTGCAGCCTCAGGTGGTGGTGACACCATTTGACAAATGGGGTATCGATTTTGTTGGACCTATCAAGCCATCTTCTCATGGTAAGTCATATATATAGGTATGCACTGATTATGAAACAAAATGGGTAGAATACAAAGCAATGAGGCATGCTAGAGATCATAAGGTAGCCAAATTTCTATATGAATACATCTTTACTAGGTTTTGTGTACCTTGTAAGATAGTAATAGATCAAGGTGCATAGTTTACTTTTAATATTATTGTTGAGTTGATGCATGAGTACACAGTGAGGCATGGTAAATCTTCACCATACCATCCTCAAGACAATGGATAGGTAGAGATAACAAATAGGGTGATTGAATCAATCCTGACTAAAATAGTTGTTGTTCACAAGAAGGACTGGGCTATCCATCTTCTTGAAGCCATTTGGGCTTACCAAACAACTTGGAAAATAACAACTGGTTTTACTTCTTTTGAACTGGTTTATGGTAAATTTTCATCTATTCCTATTGAGTTTCAGGAGAAGACTCTCAGGGTGACATTGGAATTAGACATTAACCTTGATGAGGCCAATATAAGGCGTATCTAGCTTGTAATTTCATGTGCTTTTATGACTAGATTTTGAGAACTTCATAAGCTTTCATAATAAATTTTCAGACTGTTTATACTTATATCTCAGAACTTTTATATACATATATATGTGAATATGTGTGGAACATTTTAAGTTTATAAATATACTATCTATATGTTGCATGGTTATATGAAATGAAATATGGTATCTTTTTGTCCTACTTTAAGTTGGGTGGTTTTTCATGTAGCCATGTGATGAGAGCAAGCTAGTGAAGAAACTTATTATGGATTTTGTCTTGGATACATATGCATGCTAATATTTTGCAAGAAATAGTGGATCCACGGGTAAAGAAGTCAACATTAAAGAATGAAGTGATGCCTTAAAGAGACTAGCTGTTGCGGGGCTCATGATGATTCCACTACTCTCAGGCGATAGAGGTTTTTATTGAAGACAAGATCAATGCTAAATAATAGCCATGATGGAGTAAATCCAGTAGTGGTGCATTCCTAGATTCGTGTGTAATGGAATAAAGTTTGTTCCCACATTTAATAATGTTGATCATGTATCTTAATGATTGTCATATCCCTGATGTTGGGGGATCCTAGTTGCTAGGAGTTCTATTTTAGAAGTTGTTGTTAAATAAGCTGGAAGTTCTGATTCCTTAGTTAGTATTACGAGAATCCTTTTTGTAATCCAGTGAAAAAGAAATACAATCTTGTTTTCTGCATTGTTGTATCCTTGTTTCATGAATGAATAAATGAAATCTTCAATTCATAGTTTCTAAGTTTTTATTCATTCACTCTTCTGTGGGGGCCCACGCGGGAGGTGAACTCAGTTTATAGTTTAGTAGGAAATAGTTGTAAGTCATTTGAAGTATTTAGGACTCTTTTGCCCCTACAACCACTGGTAATAGCACTATTGGTTGTTCTTGTAGCATAGGAAAGTAGTTAGTTTACAATTACAACATGTTCTTATATCTTTAGATTAAGTTGTTAATTCCATTTTTAGTTCAGTGTTCCTATCAGCATTTTTCATTCCTTAGATGGTGATGACTTCTAAGGTGGATTAGAGCATATAATTTTCCAATACCATTTCAAATTTACGTCCCTGGTCGATAATTTAATGAGTTTAGTAAGATTTTCTTCATATGATAGCTAGAATTCTCTATTACAGAGTCACTATAAGGAGGATGTCCAATCCTTAATTGTAGAGGGTATAATACTGACTTGTCATTTTTGGCGTCGCTACCGGGGATGGTGTCAATTTAGTCCAGACCAGATTCATCATCTTAGATTTAGTTTAGCATTTTTCTTTTTATGCATAGAAGAAGAGATCATCTTGGGATATTCCTTCCTCAATATAACTAGGTTGAACCATTTAATATCCTTAACCGTAAGCTTGAGGAGCCCCAAGTTGTGAACGTCAAAGAGGAAGAACCGTTTGTTAACCCATTTGCCAATGTGCAAGACCCATCATCCTCTAAAGAGTCATTGTATTTGAACGAAATATTTTCTAAACCTGAGTATCAAGATAATCCACTATAGAAACCATAGCTAGGTCCACCACCAAGGATGGCTCAACCTACCTTTCCTTTCCCTATCCCTCCTTAATAGGGAAACCAAAATCTAAAGAAAATACCTACTTTTGCACTCCCCAAATTTTATGGCCTCATTACTGAAGACCCAGAGACCTTCCTATTTGAGTTCGACATCCTCTGTAGGAGTTATGACTATACAAATGACGCCCATAAACTGAATTTGTTTCCCTAAAATCTTAAAGAGGATTCTCTAAGGTGGTTCATAGGGCTGGGAGCTAATGCCATAGCAGACTGGGACACAATGAGAAATATGTTCATTTCAAAGTATAAGGAATATTGTAGGGGTAGAGATTTAAAGGGAGATGAAATTTTTAAAATTTCATAGAAAGAGGATGATACTTTGGAGGATTATGTCTCTCAATTCATGTTTAAGCTACAGCATAACACACAACACCAGCTGAATGAGGAATCCCAAAAAAATCTTTTCTTGAAAGGTGTACATGAAGGTAGTACTGGAATCCTTGGACCTTATGGTTGGAGGCGACATCACCCAGAAGAATTGGGTAGATATCAAGAACATCTACATGAATTACTCAAGAGCCACTGTTAAAAAGGGTAGAGGATTCCAAGAATTACCTCATAAGTCTACTAGTTCCGGGGTATCTAAGATGGAACTTTCAAATCTTCTGTCAAACTTCAAGAAAGACATCATTAATGATGTCGCTACTTATTTGGACACCATGCAGGCTAGATGGAAGAAGGAAGATTTTGATGCTATTTTAGCTGAATACTGCCCACATTGTAGAGAAAAGAAGAGAAGATGCAAGTGCAAGATTTTTGCAAATATGGAGTCCCAGCCAATGTGCTCTATGTCTCTCAATGCAGGCCATGGGCCCAAAGACTAGGTATGCCACAAGATCCTCTCCAAACTTATAGAAATAATAATCCATGGAAAAAAATTTGGAATATGGGTCCCCGTAGCTTTGGTGGGTATAATAATTGGAAACAACCCAAATAGGGCTGGAAACAACCTCAACAGGGTTGGAAACAACCTTAGTAGGGTTGGAAGCAACCTCAGCAAGGTTGGCAATAACCTTAGCAGGGTTGGAAGCAATCTCAGCAGGGTTGGCAAGAACCCAATCAGTGGTCTAGCCAATCCAATCAACAAGCTTTAATACCACCACCTCAGCAGCAGGCTATAATTATTCCTCCCATAGCAAATAGAAATTTGCCTAAGCAAACCCAGTTGCTAGCTTAGCCTAATCCTAATCCCAATAATAATCCAATAGCTTAGCAAAAAGGCTATGCCATCTCCTTAAATGATATCCATCTCATGTCAAGAACTATTCTTGCCTCTCCTCTAATGCCTATAATCATGGAGGTTGAAGAGCCGCCTTCTGAATCAACTAATGTGCCATCTCCATAGACCTTTCCTGCAGCTAAAGATCCCCCATTTCCTCAAAGGTTAGTCAACCAAGATGAAACCATAGTCAACCCCACAGTAGCAGATTTACTCAATCAGTTGAAGCAGATGACAGTAAAAATACCATTACTTGATGCAATCAAAGAAGTTCCTATCTATACCAAAGCTATTAGGGAAGCCTGTATAAAAAAAATGGGGAGGAAGAAGAAGGATCCTAAGACTATTCATGTAGTAGGGTAGTTGTCTAATCTCATGCTGGAAAATTTAACTATTCCCAAATATTCTGATGCACGAAGCCCTATGGTTACCGTCACTATTCATGGTATGAAAGTTCAAAATGCCTTAGTCAATCTAGGTGAATCTATAAATTTCAGGACCAAGGAGAGACTATCTCAATTGAATATTTTTGGTCTTAGAGATACCCTAACCATCCTGAAGCTTACTGATAACTCTACTATCAAACCTAATGGGATGATAGAAGATGTCATAGTTACCTTACACTCTTGGGAGTATCCAGTGGATTTTGTTGTTCTCTCACCTAAAGCTGATATGGGAGGGTATCCTTTGATCCTAGGAAGACCAAGGTTGGCCACTACTAATGCCTTCATAGCCTATAGGTCTGGGAAGATGACCATATCTAATGATGTCCATACCAAGAACCCAACTCTATACTCCCCTGCTCAACCCATGTTGCAAGATGATGAGGCAGTATGGCCAAAATTAGAGGATGCAAAAACTAAAGTCAATTCAATCCATCAACTCATGGTGATAGGAAGGGAGCTGTTTGTAGCCTCTAGGGAAGAAGATGAGATAATTTCATCCATTATCACTAATGAATATGGCATAGATTCCCAGTTGTGTCCGCAATCAGACTATATTTTGGAGGCTATTATTCCCACTCCACATGCATCTCCATACTCACTATCCTCTCACTTTCTTCATTCCTTATTACCCCATGAGATGGATTCACTGCCAATTGCTCAGTTGACCATTTTGGATAAGGTAATTAAAATGGAAGTTATTCTAGGGAAAGAATTGAATGTTAGCAAAACCCTGCCATTGCCACACTAGAAAGATATCCTTAAGCTGCTATAGGAAAACCAGCATACATTTTCCTAGGATTATACAGACATGAAGGAGTTGGATCCTAAACTTTGTACTCATCGGATCTACATCAATCTAGAATATAAACTGGTAAGGCAGCCTTAGAGGAGAGTGAATCCTTTCCTAAGGGACATAGGCAAGAATAAGCTTTAGAATTGTTAAACATTGGTTTTATCTACCCCATTTCTGATAGCCAATGGGTGTCACCCTTAGTCATAGTACCCAAAAAAGGAGGTAAATGGTGAGTTTGTGTGGATTATTAGGAGCTAAATACAACCACTAAGAAGGACCATTTTCCACTCCCATTTATAGACCAAGTCCTTGATAATCTAGCAGGTAAGAAATATTTTTCTTTCCTAGACAGGTTTAGTGGTTACAATCAAATCCAAATAGCTTGACAAGACTAGGAGAAAACTACCTTTAACTGTCTGTGGGGAAATTTTTCCTACTCTGTCTTACCTTTTGGCTTTTGCAATACCCTATCCACTTTCCAACAAGCTGTCATCAATATCTTTTCAGACATATCTACTGACTATATGGAAATTTACATGGATGACTTCACTGCTTATGGGAACACTTTTGATGAAGCTAAAGCCAATCTGGAAAAGGTACTCCAAAGATGTCAGAACTATAATATTTCTCTAAATAGTGATAAATGCTTCATGATGATAGAGGAAGGTGTTGTTTTAGGACATTACATCTCCTCACATGGCATCCAAGTAGATCCAACAAAGATTACAGTAATCAACACTCTATCTACTCCAGAAAAGGAAAAAGATGTTAGGAGTTTTCTCAGGCATGCTGGATACTATAGGCAGTTTATTAAATATTTTAGTCAAATTGCAACATCCTTTTTTAACTTGTTAAAAAAGGATTCTGATTTCTCTTGGAATTATGCATGTGAACAATCTTTCCTATAGATTAAGGATGTTCTCACCACAACTCTGGTATTGAGAGGTCCTAATTGGGGATTACCATTCCATATCCACACAGATGCTTCTAACTATGCCATTGGGGTAGCGCTTAGCCAGAAATCAGATATTGTTGAACATGCCATTTACTTCATTAGTAAGAACCTGCAAGGAGCTGATTTCAATTACACTGTGACAGAGAAGGAGTTGCTGGCTGTCATCTATGCACTAAATATGTTCAGGCACTATGTTACCAGATATGAGATATTTTTCCATACTGGCCATTCAACTATCAAGTAATTGATGAATAAACTAGCCATATCTGGAAGGTTGGCTCAATGGTTGCTACTGATGCAGGAGTTTGATATTACTATTGTGGACAAAACTGGGAAAGCCAATGTAGTAGCTGACTTTCTTTCCTTCTTGCATGATCTTGATGAGCCTGTAGCCATTGATGATAGTTTTCCAGATGAGCATCTCTTCTTCTTATCAGTACAAAACCTGTGGTATGCTAACATTGCAAACTATCTCACCACCAGGAGGACACAAGCTCACTTCTCTTCCAAGGAATGGAAATTGTTGTCTCAGTAGAGTTTTAACTTTTCTTGGATTGAAGGTTTCATGTTTTATACTATTCCAGATTAGGTTATGCAAAGGTGCATCCAAGAAGATGAAACCTATGACATCCTTTGGGCATGTCATGATGAGCCATGTGGTGGCCACTTTGTAGAAAAGTAGATGGCTTTCAAAACCTTGACTACTGGGTATTATTGGTCCCCATAAGGATTCCGCTAAGTATACCAAGAAATGTGATCGGTGCCAATGCATGGGAAGGCCTACTAAAACTGATGAGATGCCCCTGCAACCTTAGGTCATTGTGGCCCCTTTTGACAAATGGGGGATTGACTTTGTTGGACCCATTGACCCTTCTTCCCAGGGTAAGTCTTACATTTTGGTCTGTACCAACTATGTTTCTAGGTGGGCTGAGGCTAAACCAATGAAGCATCCTCAGGATAACAATGTTGCAAAGTTCTTATATGAATGCATCTTTACAAGATTTGGTGTTCCTAGAGAAATAGTGTCTATTCAGGGTGCTCAATTCACTTCCAACCTCATAGCTACCCTCGTGGAAGAGTATAAGATTCACCATGGCAAGTCATCCCCTTACTATCCTCAAGCTAATGGCTAGGTGGAGGTTACCAATCAAGAGTTGGAAGCCATCCTTACAAATACTGTCTCTATCCATAAGAAAGATCTGGCCGCCAAGCTTCCTGAAGCACTCTGGGCCTATAGGAATACTTGGAAAATTACTATAGGGTTCTCCTTGTTTAAACTATTTTATGGTAAGTCTACCATGATGCTAGTAGAATTCGAGCATAAGACCCTATGTACAACATTGGAGCTCAATCTAGATCTTACTGAAGCTCAATAGGAGCACATCCTGAACTTGAACAACCTTGATGAATGGTGTAAGTCTATTTTGGCTAACACTGAGTTGGTATAACAATAGAGGAAGCAGTGGCATGACAAATTTATTAAGGATAAGACATTTGCAGTCAGTGACTAGGCCCTCCTATATGATTCCAGATACCAGCATACTCCTGGTAAGTTTCAAACAAGATAGTTAGGGCCTTATGAAATTATTGTGGTTTTTCCCAATGGTGTTGTGCAGTTGTCTACTATTGACCCTGTGCATTTCAAATTATTGGTTAATGGCCAATGACTTAAGTTGTACCATAAACCCCATATCAAGGCAGAGTTCATGCAACAATTTGATTGTGATGAAGTCCACGAGCCTCCTATAGTAAATGCATATGAGCGCCTCACTCATATTCATTCTTCACTTTGAGCTACATTCGCAATGCCCATAATAATTACTTTCCTCTAAAAAGTAATTTCTCCACAATAAATTTCATTTCATTATTACTTTTCTTCCACCCATCTACCTCGTTATTCTCCACCAATGGATGACAATTTTGTGCAGCTGCCAATACTTTATCAGGTTTGTGTGTACTATCTTTGGCATTTACTTCATTAATTAGTTTTAAATTAGCTTCGCTCTTGTCACATGTGCAATTGTGGGACCAATCTCTTACTTAAGTTGGGTGGGGAGAAAATCTATGATTTTTTTTATATATCTATGTACGTATTGAATGCTATAGTTTTTAAACTTTTAAATCTTGTACCCTTTTGTACGAATGTTGCCCAATTTAGCTTTTGAGATATGACAGCCTCAAAACAAGCAATTTATTTTGCACAAAGAAGCCAAGGTGTCCAATACAGACATCTATTGAGTAATTATGAATAGTTAAATTCTTGAGATATGATAGATTTTCATTCATTTTCTCATACAATGCTTAAAAATATTGAAACTCTAGAACTTTCCATCTTTGCAATACCTACAGCTTTGCACTTGTGACCTTCTCTGCAACTTTCTTGATATAGTTTTTGTGTACTCTCTACAACTATTTTTGTGTCCTTCATACTCTGTGAGAATGGGTGGTGATTGTATTCGATGTGAACCAATGGTTCATGATATTTTGCTAAACAATCAAGCTTTTATGCCATGATTCCAAGCCAGGGGTTGGCTTAATTACATCCTTAAGAATACTAGTTGGGATGGAGAGGTGGCATTGTAATTTTTAAACATGTTGCATGATGGAGTGGCCACTGTCAAAGGATTGAGGGTTTCATTTTCACAAACAGTCATGGTAGAATTAATGGGGTTACCACAAGAAGTAGAGGAGATTTCAAAAAGCTTCAACCTAGCAACTACGAGAGCACAATTCACTCTAAATTCAGACCCACCATTTGAAATAGACAAGAAATAGGGTACCAACAGGATGTCTCTATCTAAAGCTTACAAGAAATGTGTAGTGTTCATTATAAAATATTTCACTTGTGAAGGTTGTCAAGCCTACTTGCATGCTATTCATTTCAAATTTTTGAGTTGCCTATGACATGATAACCAACCCATAAATGTACCCAATTTCTTGTTCAACATCTTGAAGAAAAGGACTTCATTGGTACAAGAAGGTAAGCCTAATACCATCTCCCACCATTGTCTAATTAAGTTAATTTTTGAAAAGGCATTGAGAGAGCAGTCTGACATGACATGGGAATATTTTCTGTTAGGATAATTTGAGAAGGAAACCCTAAGTCCTTTAAGGAGTAGGGTTGGAAAAAGGGTCCAAGCTAAACAAGGGGTTTTCAAGGTTATTGAGGAATTAGGATCAGGGTCTTCTTTAGCAAGAAAACCTAGGTGTAAAAACCCTAGGTGTCCTCCTGAAGCTTTTGCATCTGGGTCATCCCAAAATAAGGGTAAGATGAAAATCTCCAAGAAGAAAGATTCTAAAGGAAAGGTCTCCTCCCCATCCAATAAAACTATAACTCCTAAAAGAGATGGAAGGGAGAAAGGAAAACATGTTGTCTCTGGTTCTTGTAAATGCACCAAGAAACATGACCCTTTAGCTCAAACTGCTTCTAAAAAGTGAAAGATTGCTGATGAAAAGGAGGAAACCCCTTTAAGGAGAAGTCATAGGTAGAATATGAGTATGCCTATAGATACATCACCAGTAGGGTCAACCATTGATCTTGACATTACTGAGACAAAAGAGCCAAGAAGAGAAGAACTAAAAGATAGTCAGTAAGAGTTGCCTAGTGAGTTTCCTATAGCCAAGAGTAAATAATCCCCTGAAGCTAGAATGAACAAAGAATGTATAATAATCAAAGATGATTCTGGTTCCAATGAACAATCTGATAGGTTCCAAAGGAAGGGCCCATCTTCCCATGGACTCCAAATTGATGATTACCTCATTGAATTGGATGACAATGATATTTCAGGGGAATACTTTGCTAACAAAGAAGGTCTTCCAGATTCACCACCTGCAGCAGTAGGGAGGAGTCTGTTTGAAGAAAACTCCAATATTGATATGAGATTTGTCAATAAGGTGGCTAAGAAGGTTTTAAACCAAGGATTGGAAGCACTAGCTACCGCTGCCCAACAATGTAATAACCCTAAGAGGTCCATCATAATCTATCCAAACCCATTAGAGGATGCACCTACAAGAAATAAAAGTTTAGCTGATATACAAGCAGCAAGGGAAAACCCTGGTGAAGGTACTCTTCCAGATATCCCTTGCCCTGTGACTCCATTTTCTATTATCTTTTAGCTGACCAATCAATTAATAATGGAAAGAGAACAATGGAGACAACAGAAGAAGGCATTGCACCAAGTCATTGATCAGACTTATCAGGAACATGTGGAAAAAGAGGAGGAGGTAGAACAACTTCAAGATAAATTACTTAAGGTAACATCAGTTATCCTTGAGCTAATGACTGTAGGTCTCCCTCTCTTGTTTATGCTATATTTCTTAAAGAGAAGTTGTTGAATTATCAATTAACTAGTATAGTAAGGAATAAGTCTTCATTGTTAAATGAGCCCCTTGAATTCTTTCAAGCCTTTCATAGTTCTCCTGCAATAATTCAAAACCTATTATGTGAACTCTCCCTACACAACCTAGCTGTACCCAATAATAGTGATTGGAATCCTCTATCATAAGTTGGGGATATCTAGTTGAGAGCACTTATGTCATGGATACAGAATGAGATCAGTAGGGGTCCCAAGCCAAAGCCTACAAGGAATTAGAGGATGAAATTCTTCTAAACCTATGGCCAGAAGCCAAGAACCCCAAGACCTATTACTATGAATGGATGAAATTAGCCTAGTCAGAGTCAGGAAGCAAAATCATTGATCCTCTTACAGAGGTAGCCTTTGATGAGTACAATCAGATGGCTGAGACTAAGTTACATGAAGCAAAAAGATCAATTCAATGGAGCTGGATCAACATGACCGGGGACTTGAGAAATAAAGAGCCACATTCACCCCTTAATTTCACAATGGAAAATAGGCGTTCTCCTTGGTATGTTACATTGGGTAGGGTAAGACAAAGTTACTGGGTTCCACTTACATTCCAGCCACCCCTTCTTATTCCCCCTCTTTTGGCCAATTTAGAAAATTTAGAGGACTATGACATGGTAGGGGAAGTAAGAAGGTGGAAATCACACAGGGACACTAAAGGATTTTACTTGAGCTTGGAAAAAGGAGGTATTAGACAGAGTGTAGCTATAGATCTCATAATGTAGGCAAGGGTGAAGAAATATCTATTTTCTAGAGGACCAACAAAAGGCAAAGTTGGGGGGAATGATGAGACCAATATAAGGCCTATCTAGCTTATAATTTCATGTGCTTTTATGACTAGATTTTGAGAACTTCATAAGCTTTCATAATACTTTTTCAGACTATTTATACTTATATCTCAGAACTGCTATATACATATATATGTGAATATGTGTGGAACATTTTAAGTTTACAAATATGCTACTTTAAGTTCGATGGTTTTTCCTGTAGCCATGTGATGAGAGCAAGCTAGTGAAGAAACTTATTATGGAATTTGTCTTGGATATGTATGCATGCTAATCTTTTGCAGGAAACAATAGATCCATGGGTAAAGAAGAAGTCAACATTAAAGGACAAAGTGATGCCTTAAGGAGACTAGTTGTTGCGGGGCTCATGATGATTCAACTACTCTCAGGCGATAGCAGTTTCTATTGCAGACAAGGTCAATGTTGAATAACAGCCACGATAGAGTAAATCTAGTAGTGGCACATTCCTAGATTCATGTGTAATTGAATATAGTTTTTTCCCGCATTTAATAATGTTGATCACGTATCTTAATGATTGGCATATCCCTGATGTTAGGGGATCCTAGTTGCTAGGAGTTCTGTTTTAGAAGTTGTTGTTAAATAAGCTAGAAGTTTTGATTCCTTAGTTAGTTAGTATTATAGGAATCCTTTTTGTAATCTAGTGAGAAAGAAATACAATCTTGTTTTCTGCATTATTGTATCCTTTATTCATGAATGAATAAATGAAATCTTCAATTCATAGTTTTTGAGTTTTTATTCATTCAATCTTCCGTGGGGGACCACGCGGGAGGTGAACTCACTTTATAGTTTAGTAGGAAATAGTTCTAAGTCATTTGAAGTACTTAGGACTCTTTTGCTTCTACAACCACTGGTAATAGCACTGTTGGTTTTTTTTTCAGCATAGGCAAGTAGTTATTTTACTATTACAACACATTCTTATATCTTTAGATTAAGCTGTTCATTCCATTTCCTAGTTCAGTGTTCCTTTCAAAATTTTTCATTCCTTAGATGGTGATGACTTCTAAGGTGGATTAGAGCATATACTTTGCCAATACCATTACAAGTTTAAGTCCCTGGTCGATAATTTAATGAGTTCAATATGATTTTCTTAGTATGATAGCTAGCATTGTCTATTGTAGAGTCATTATAAGGAGGATGTCCAATCCTTAATTGCAGAGGGTATAATACTGTCCAGTCAAAACTTACCAGGGCACAAGAAGACATGCTCTTGTGGCTTAATGGACTGGATGAGTACCAGAAGTCTGTACTTCACAATACATAATTGATTCAGAAACAATGGAAGAAGTGGCATGAGAGATTCATCAAGGACAAGAAATTCTCCATTAGTCATTGGGCCATGCTCTATGAATCACACTACTAACATAACCTAGGCAAATTTTAGACTCGTTGGCTAGGACCTTATGAAATAATCTCATTTTTTGATAATGGAGAGGTTCAACATTCCACCATTGATCCTGTGTAATTCAAACTTCTTATCAATGGGCATTGCCTCAAGATCTACCACAAGCTCATAAGTTGTGAAGACTTCCTGCAACAACTCTAGCACATCGATGAAAACAACACTCCTACAATAGCAACATTTAGGTCTTCCACCTAGGTCTCCACTAATCCTTGATTTTTATCAATTATTCCATAATAAACATTTCACTTCCTGTGAAATAATTTATCCATAATGAAATCCACCTCACCTCCTCTCTATACCATGTTCTTCCATACCATTGCATCACTCCATCAGTGCATGTCACATATCATAACAATTTTCCTGTAGCACTTCAAAGGTTAGTAACACATACCTTTGTTCATATATTATTTTATTCATTTTTATTAGAATTAAGTGTTCTATTTATTTTTATACTCTTTCACGTAATGGCTTGGTGGGAACCATGCCTTAAAATTAGTTGGGGGGAGGGATTATTTAATATTTGTTTGCAAATTTCAAAATTAGTATTATGCCCTGCATACGCGTCCCTACATTTTGTAGGTGTTGGGTCCCCCTTTTCACTTTTGCCTCTTGCCTTTTTTTTTGTTTCCTTTGTTTTCCCTCTGGGTTTTGATTTTGCGAGGGTTGTTTTCTTTTTCTTTGGCTTTCTTGTGTCTTCGGGACCTGGTCCTAGAGTTTGTTTGTTCTTTCTAGAGCCAGATTTTGGACTCTAGGATTCTCTGCCATGATGTCTTCTTTTGTGCGAAGGTATGGTCACATGGAATCCCTAGGTCCAGAATCCAGAGGTTTGCTTGTTTTGAATTTTGCGGAAAGAAAGAAAATGCATTTTTACCCTAGGGGTATAAATGGAAGTTACCTGTCATTTTCACATTTACCGTGATCAAACACTTAGAGCCTTTTGAGCAATTTTAAGGTGATTAAGGAAATCTAAACAACTTTCGCTCTTTGTGCTTAGTGGTTGATTATCAGTGATTTGAAGAGTGCATGTTTGTGGTGGTTCAAAGGTGAGGTTGTTGCAGAGCACCTCCCATGCTCATCTTTCCTGCATCTTCTGTGTTTCCAGGTAAGCTCTTAGCTTTTCTGTCTCTGGTTTCAGTTTTTATGGTTTTCATTTGTTTTTGGTTTTGTTTCCTTTCTATTATTCTTTCATTTTCATCTCTGGTTTTGTTTTCTGTCGCCTCCCATTGGTGGGTTGGTTCTGCTAGAGGGTTTTCCATCCCTTGTGCAACTGTAAGCTAGTTATTTTTTATGTATAAATTGCACATTATGTATATTTTTGTATAGTCGTGTATATATGTCTCAGCCCTCTGTACTTTTGATGTATATCCCATGTGTATCCTTTTGTGCCCATGTTGAGCTCATTGTGCCCTTTCGTGTCTTCCCTATTTTTTTGAGCTCATCCTCTCAGCCAAAACCATCTGGTTTAGACTCAACACCTTGCTTGTGAATGCCATAACTCACATTACTACATGACCACATGACACCACCATGTCAGCCTAGTACAGCTTATTTTTGGTCTCATTAGTAGCAGTTAGTTTTTTGAACTATGGGTTCTAGGTCTCATTTTGAAATTTGTTTCATCCTTATCATATGAGTTAAAATCCCCGGAACCCCAGGTAAAGTTCACTTTTAAAATCCTTTTATTATATGTATATCTTTCCGAATTTGGATGTGAACTAACAATTCTTTCAGGAATAGGTGTGATGCGATGGTAAGATCCCCAGAGCCTAGAGTAATATCGTGTTTTATATATATACTAATGGTCATCTTGTCTTGCAGGTTGTCCAAACATCAAACTCATCAATCATGTCTGAGGTTTCTATGTCATCTCCACCAGGGAGTTCAGACCTCCCCACCACTTTGACCAGGGAAGCTACTAGAACCAAGGCCGAGAAGGTCTTAGAGAAACTCCCACTCATGATGAAGTACCAAAAGGGAGAAGAAATCTTGGATCAAAGGTTGATTCCAAGCTCCAGTTGATCACCAACACCAGTGTCAGAGCGTGGGCTGAAATGTAGGCCCTAGTGAAAATAATGTTCATACAACAGAGGATTGGGGAGCTATTGGCCATCAACATGGGCAATTCTAGAATTCTCAAAGCTGATTTTTCCCCTTCTCCGTGCAAGCCCCAAAGATTATCCTCACTCTGGAAGGACACTACAATACAACTGTTTGAGTAGTCATGCTTGCCTCCCCAGTCCCAACTAGATACCCAACCCCTATGGTGTCCCTGGATGCCACAACTTTTTAGGCAGGGTTGGGAATTCCCCAATTTGATGATGCAGGTATCCTCACCCAAGCTCTGGCCTTAGAAGAATTTTAGAAGTTGGAAGACATGGCCCAACAGTATCTTAACAATAAATGGCCCAAGATGCCAAGGAAAGACTTCAAGAAAATGAAGCTTGAAATCCCCCGGACCGAATTCAGAGAAAGCATACAAATGGGGATTATTGCACTAAGTAGGGTCTTTAGACAACCCCATGCCCGGGAATTCTTAGCATGGATGTATTATTTCTTGCTCGGCATCTCTTCTGGTGAGAAAAACTTTGACTGGACCACAATCATTGCCAATCATGTGGACTCCCAACTCCTCCAGGTCGCTAGGTCTTGCAAGTTCTACATGACATCTTATGTTTTGTGGGCTCTAGCACAACAACGCCCCATTACAAATGGGTTATTAATAGAGGGTGTACTTAGGATTGGCCCATGCCAGAATGCTCCTTAGGATTATTTCCAGTAGATCTAATGGGAGGCTAGTTTCCTCAGCTTCTGCTAGGTGAACGATGCCTTCATCTACTACAACCTCCTCACACCTACTTGAGGCACTAAATACCAGCTCTCCAAGGAGGCAATGGACTTGGTCAGCTCTTATGGCCGCTATTACATTCAATACCAGCACTATACATACATTCAGGTGACCGGCTTCTCTGGGGAACCCTACTTGTTGTCCAAACACTATGGGAATAAGATAATTATTTTAGAATACTGCCGATAGATCTTAGAGCTGCATGCCCTCTTCAAAGTGAAGAAGGTTACAAATGTTCCATTCCCAATCACTTGTGGTAATTATATGTGTAGTTTGGCAGTGGCTAGGGAGGCTGACAATGAGCTCAAGAGTCTTGGGCTGATGGAATTCTATCTGGAGTGGAAGAACTTTATTCCACTAGGCAAAATCACCTTGGCCCTGCCCCGGGTAGCTCCCCCACATGAACCTCACATGGAAGATTTTTGGGAAAATTTCCAGGATGACTTCAAAGTCTAGAACTGACATTTCATCTGAATGACAATGGGAATGATGAAGAGGCTCAAACTTCAAAAATTCCTAGATGAATTTTTAAACACCGGGTCCACAGTAGACCCATAATATAAAGAAAAATGAGTGGATGAAATGGCCCTTCCTCTAGTGAATTGGGATGCGTAGGAGGGCCCAACAATAGAGGACCTCACTCACAATGTGATCGAGCATAGTCACACATATTTCAAGAAGGCATGCCTGAAGAGTACACGTAAATTTGGCCCGTTCCTACGGGGTTCAACTTTTGGAGCCAGAACCTCCTCGTAGGGTGAGGACAAAGGAAAAAGGAAGGCAAGAGCTCCGTCCCAGGTCCCGATAGCCACTCCCATAGTAAAACAAATGCAACAAATGTTGGCAACCTCCCAGCAAATGAAAGACAAGTTAATCATGCAGTTGGCCACCCTGACCAGTATGATCGGACTTGTCTACCCTCCCACTTCCCCATCACTTGCAGCATTAATGGTCTGAGCAATAGGGACCGGGGGAGAGGAAGAGATGGTGGCCATACTAGATGCAGGGCCCCCATTGGTGACTAGGAGGAAGAAGAAGAAAACTAATACTCAACCAAAGGTGGAGCTAGAGCTTGGGATACCCAGCATGCCCGAAATATAGATTGTCTCATCAGACTCCCTGGAGTTAGAAAATTAGCCCAAGAATTCCCTGGAGACCTCCCCTCCACATGATGAGTTTGATGAAATGTTTGGGATGGATGAGATAGTGAACTTACAAGGGGAAATAGGGAAGGCAGTTGAAGAGATCGCTGCCCAAGAGGAAGTGGTGACCCCTCTCAAGAAGGAAACCCTAGAGAAGGAAGCCATCAAAGAATAGGAGATCTAGGTAGAACTAGAAAAAGAGAAAGAACAAATAAATATCTCTGATGTCCTAGAGATATAGGTTCAGGAAACCAACACTGCGGAGGGAAGGCAAACATAGAATGATTCATTGACATTACTTGAGAAAATTAGACCTACGGGAGAAACCATAATCTCGGCAGCCATGCTCCAGACACCCCCTCTCGTCCTAACATTCGGTGAGGTAATTACTACTGCTCAAATGTTGAACCTTGGCCGGGTACCTATGCCACCTCCTGAAAATGTTCCAATGGAGGAGAATGTCCTAGTCGATAATACCAGAGTAGAACAACAACAACAAGTTGAGGGGGGTAACCCCAGAGATGCAGATGTTAAACATAAAGCTGCTAAAGATATGGACACCAAGGCAGATAACATAGATGCCACTAAAGTGGTGAATACTGGTGATCTTGAGGATACAGGAAAAGGTTCCAAAGAGGCTCAAAATACTGGGGACACACTATAGAACCTCGGAGGGGATTTGCAGGATCAAACTTTGGCGGCAAGGCCACCCTAGCCACCACAATGGTTGGTAGAATCAAGGAAAAGGAAGACCCCAGCACTGGCCAAGGCCCATCTTTCCTTGGAAAAAATGATAGCACAAGCATAGAATCCTCCCAAAGAAAAGAAAGCCTGGACAACCCATACCCTCAAGACTAGGCCAGGTGGAGATACAGTTGTGGTAGTCACACCACCCTCCCCAGATGAAAATGAAGCAATGGGAAAGGCTAGGGATTACTCAATTATAGAGATAGCTCTGGGAAAGAGGGGAAAATAGGGTGAGTTAGACTTATTGAAAGAAGCAGCCAAAGCGGTAGAGGACCGCTATGAAAAGGAGGTTCAGAAGTTCAGGGCAAAGAAGGAGAAGAATGAAAATCTTGTCAGACTTTTGATAGAGTTGGCCCAACCCATCAATGCCATTCCTTCAAAAGCTTCCTCATCCGGAGCACCTCTCTCATAGGGTGACATCGACATGCTTGGAAGTATGAAAAGAAAGGTGCAGGTAGTTGATGATTGGGTAGCTGAGCTGATAGGAAATGTCTAGCATTTCCTGGCAATGACTCTCCCGTACCTATACACCAACAACAATGTTACACATCAGGTGAAGAATGCTATCACCATTTGGGAGGTAGAGGTCAAAAAGTATGAAGCTTGGGTAAGTGATTTAGGAGAACTCATGAGCATCAAAGAGGAAATTGTCTCCAAGGCTAGAATTTTGGGGGAGGAATACTTTGATTTTGTTCAGACCCAGCACTCCAAACTTCATCTCACATTGGAGATAACCAAGAAACTGGTAGGGGCCCTATGGGACATGATGCAAGAGATCGATTATTCTTTGAATTTATAAATGACATTCATTACCAGGGTTTTAGAGGTTGATCCCTTCAGTACTGAGACATGTACTCTGGGGGAGTATGTCATAGGAAAGTTTGATGAGCTAATGGAAGCTTGATTCCAGTCCTTGGAAGGAATTGACAGAGAAAAAATGTTACAAATATCTCGCATGATGTTCTAGGGGCATGATGCGGCAAAGATAGCCACAGAATTCAAGGGAAAAAATCTAGATCTAGCTGAACAGGTGGAGGTGGCTAAATATCATCAAGAAAAAATAAAAGACATCAATGAGGATGGAATTACTTAGCTCTTAGAAATGTTCAATAACACTAAGGAACAATAGGATCCTCCAAGATCTAGATATTTTCACCAACAACATATTTTTTGTATTCCTCATTCTTGGGGCACAAGCTCCTGGATCCCAGAGTTCCAAATCTGCAGTTTTGTATTCATTTGGTGACCTGCGTCTAGGTTCTCTGGAGCTGACCAGACATCATCAAGTATTTAATAAGGATTTCAGATAGTGGGTGACTCCTGCAGGGCACGTAGGTTTGAGGTAGGTGGTCTTCCCAAGGCACCATTCCAACATAACACCTGGCACATCAGAGATAGTGAGCCACTTTTCCATTGATGAGGCATGTAGCCTCAATCCCCGGGGGATTGGATTTCTTCTTTTCTCCCTCTGGCTCTCTTCTCAAGGTTGATTCTTCCATACCTCATTTCTTGTCTCATTCTTCTGACATGTCAGATCTCTTCTCTTCTCAAGGTTGTTGTAGCGTGGTACAGGTAGTACCGGCCACCATAAATAGTATTTTATTGATTGAGTGTAAAATGAATTAGGTTAATTTTAGGGAAATCTTGTGTATAAATAACAAGTCTGACCTCATTCCAAGGGTCAGAAAAATTGATGATTTTGTAGTCCATAGCTATAGAATTTTCAGTTTTTCAGTTCAAAAAGTTGCAGAGCTCAATGCTCCTTAGTCTTTAGAATATTTTAGTAGATAGATGCTCCCTTGGATCTTGTTGATGTACTCACCAGTGATGCTGGAACACCATTAATGAAGAAAGAAGGATTCTGGAAATGCTATTGTTGGTCTCTCAATCTTTGATTTAATAATTTTCATGTTGTATGTTTCTTATGTCCCTTGCTCTAATATATTAAGTAGATTAACGACCTTCTTTTCCCTTCACTATTGATAACATATGAACTAATGGTTGTGCACGCATTCAGTATTTTAGTATAGCATGTTAGAGCTCGGTTGATGTTTTGAATGTATTTTCATGACTATAGATAGATAGATTATTTATAACCCTGCCCTATCTTTTGAAGTTTATTCGGTAACTAATGAATGCTTGCAGGAAACCCCACTTACCTAAATCCCTAGAGTAGATGAGCTGAGATAACCATCTATCCCCTTGAACAAAATAGTCACAACACCCAAATTAGCTCCCACACCGTCAAGACCTGACTCTCACATGCTTGAAGGCCCGGAGAATCTCACTTCTCTGGACAAACTTTATAGGCAAAGTTGGCCGGTACCTTGGTACCTGGTGATAACTTACCTCTGTTGGTAGACCCGGTGAAAAACCCCCATCAACAATTAGCATGTAAAGGATGAAATTTATTTCTTGTCTTTTCAAAATTATCATCGTCATGTGTGAATCCATCTGTCACCCAGTGATTGCGTCATCATGATTTGATTTGAAAGTAATTAAAAGATTTTAAAAGCCAATGTTTAATTAATGATGATATTTTTGTGACGTGTTTAGGGTGGCAAGCCTTAACACACATGAAAGTATTTATGAAATATAATTTTCTTTTAATTACTTGGAAGTAAATGATATTCTGTACTCCTATTTTCTTGTCTACAACCCCTTAAGTTCATAGAAATTTCAATTTTTCTTAGCTTCTGTAGAGCTTGTGCAAAATAATTTTTGTTAATAGAAATGGGAGGAGACCTTCAGAGGCATGAATCGATAGACCATAGAGTTTACTTGGAGACCTAGCCAGCTGTGAAATTTTTTGAAGGAAATGGTGGTTGGATTACTGTCTTAGCCTTAATGGATTTGACGAAAAAATTGCTCTGCAATTTCTAAACACCCTGAATAATGGGTTTGCAGTGGTAAAAGGGTTAAGAATTGAGTTCATAGAGGATTTTGTGGAGGAGGTAACAAGAATGCCATAGGAAGGAGAGAAATGGTCTAAAGATATTTATTTATGCTCAGCTAGGGAACTATTCACCTTGCATGGTGATCCATAGCTAGACATTGACAAGAAGCAAGACACCTCAAGGATATCATTACCCATGGAGTACATGCAACCCACTACATTCATCATATCATACTTCACTTGTGAAGGTTGTTACAAATATCTCCATGGACTGCATTTCAAGATCTTGAGCACCCTCTGCCATGACAATAGGCTGGCAAATTTACCTATCTTTTTATTTAACATTGTGAAAAAGAAAGCTTCTCTAGTTCAATCAGGAAAAGCTCAGTCTATTTCCCATCATTGTTTAATCAAATTAATAATAGAAATGGAATTAAATAAGAAATTGATTGGGACTGGGGATGAATTCTTAGCAATGGATGAAGTAGTTCCTAGAGTGGTCGGCCCTAGAGGCCAGGGTATAGGAAGAAGGGTTAACACTACAAAGGGAGTTTGTAAGGTAATTCAATGATCATAAGCCATTCTTGAAGAATTTTCCTCTAAACCTAACCTATCTAGGAAAAGAGATTGCAATATTAGTACTCCTATTTCTAATAGGAAGAGAGGAAAAAACAAGGAAACTGATGACATTCCTAACACCCCATCTTCTGTGAAAACCAGGTCTACTCCAAGAAAGACAAGGGAAAAATGCTAGGATCAGAGGAAGTAATTTCAGAATAGCAACCACATAGTGATAATGTTAGTAACACAGCTGATGAAGCCTTTACCTCTTTTGAGGAAGTGATGTCAGAAGAACCTCCTATAGAAACTATGGAGGAGGTGTCCATCAGCAAGAGGAAATGCAAAGATCCTCCTTGCTTTTTCCAAACCCCTACTAGGAAGAGTGCAAGACTTTCTGCCAATGTCAGCAGAGATGACAAGTCTCCTATTAAATTTGTGAATGTAGAATTCTTTGAGTCTATAGAGAAGTCTGTTGGTGCTATTTCTTGTCCAATTTATTTCTTGTGATTTTCTTAGGGTCTCCTGTCATTATTGGTGTCAAGGGTTTCAAGATTGAGTTTTAAATTATTTTCATCTCTCTGCAAAAGTTCCCCAAACCCTCAGCCTAATAGAAAATGGTTAAAAAATACTAAGGAAACCCTAAAAGCCTCGGCCGGTTCTATTTTTGTGTTACTTTTTTAGTCACTTAAGTCATCTTAAGTCATGTGTTTGTGTTGAATGGGTTGCTTTTGTCAAAATATTGTATCATCCTAAATGCTTTAATAATTCCTAAGTCTCGCCATGTAGGTCCCTTTTACATCATCCCCTTATGTATCAAGCAACTCAGAAAAGATTAGACGGTGCGCGTATTCACTTATATCCAAGATGCTCGACATCTAACGTATAAGCGAATAAGAAAAGGTGACGTGTGTCCTTGGTGGGGCCGAGCATGTTAAGAAAGTCCTTTGTTAAAAGGCAAGCAACTCAGAAAAGATCAGACAATGCACGTATTCACTTATACCTAAGATGCTTGACATCTAACGTATAAGCGAATAAGCAGAGGTGACGCGTGTCCTTGGTGGGGCCGAGCATGTTAAGAAAGTCCTCTATTAAAAGGAAAGCAACTCAGAAAAGATCGGACGATGTGCGTATTCACTTATATCCAAGATGCTCGACATCTAACATATAAGTGAATAAGCGGAGGTGACGCATGTCCTTGGTGGGGCCAAGAATATTGTAAAGGTGTTCTATTAAATAGTACACAAGTTTGGAAAGATCTGATGGCTCACTTAATTTCTTATATCCAAGATGCTCAACATTTAACAAATAAGCGAATAAGCGGTGATGACATCTGGCAGTTGGTGTGCCCAGGCACTCAAAGCTGGTGAAGGTTTAAAGTTCAGTTAAGTTATTTCATATCTAACGGATCGCTTAATCTCTTACATCCAAGATGCTCGACATCTAACGAATAAGCGAATAAGCGGAGGTGACACGTGTCCTCAGTTGACAGTGATTTCTGGGAAAATAAGATAGCTGTCAGATGTGAAGAGTGATGTCCAGAATCAATGGCGCAATTTCAAAATTGATAGAACAAGTTGCAAAGAGCCGTTAAACTACGAAATTGAACCTGTGGATTGATTGCAGAATGTGTGGCACCTCTAGTCAAATTCAATTCGAAAGACTAAATTGATTGAGGCCATGAAATTGATTAAGCCAACTACAGCCTCACTAATTCACCAAAGTTATTTGAGAAAAGATGGAATTGCAGAGAAAACCAGCTCCACGCGATTTCTATGCAGAACGGGTAAGCTTATTGTTCACTTGCATTCAAAATTGGGGTGGAATTTGCTGTTTAGAGAAGGTTTTAGAGCTTTTGTTTCAAAATCTGGTTCTAGTATTGATAGAAAACCCTTAGAATGGCCCCCAGAGTTGAAATTTTGGGATAGGTTGATTACCAAAAATGAAATGTTAGGGAAGATTTGTTGCAGCAGTTACCATTATCTTTAGGGGATGCCACACAAGCTAAAAAAGTAGTTCCACAACATCCCCGCTTCAAAATTGGGGAAGGATTATATGATTCAGGTAGGTGGGAAAAAGATGCTATTACTAGTTTTGATGGCCTTACTCTGTTCAGGATGACCTATAGTCAAAGGAATGCCTCTACTCAAGACTGCAATATTTGGGAATTAGATGTGGGAAAAATGATAGCTCCCAGTGTATTCATGGATACTGATTTATTCATCTTAATCACGAACACTTATGATAAGGTGACTAGGGTTGTTAGGGACACCCAGGGAAACATAATATTGACTGTATTAGTAGATGAAATTTGAAGGATTTTCAAGCTGACTGATCCCTCCCAAAATATGGATGATACTGATCTTGAGTATTTCAAAGAAATATACAATAACCAAAGAGACTATTATAGGGGTGAAGTAGTGAAGGGGTGTGCCAACAAAATAGGAGACTTGGTAGTGATAGGGCCTAGAACCCTAGAACCCTTTAAATTGGATCTTTTCAATGGCACAGCCAGAAAAATGTACAGTGCCTTGTGTAATGGTTTGGGGCTAAATGAAGAGGGGGCAATGCCTGTCCATATAATGTTGATGGTTGTTCAGATTCTGCACCCCCACTTGTCAGTGGTTTTTGATTATGCATCTTATATTACTCAGGAAATGCATGATGGTTTGTCAGGGATCCAAGATGGCAATATACAGAAACCAATGGGTTGGTATTCCCTTATGATGCATATGTTCTTATTCAATAGTGCTGACTTCTTTTAAGAAGAAATGGAATTGGAAAAATTCCAAGATGGTAAAGAGTTGCCTGTTCAGATGTGGAGTGCAGATTTTTCCTGGGACAGAAAGAATGCTAGCTATGTGTATTTTGACAAAGTTTTTGCAACCAGACTTAAGTCATTTCTAGGCAAGCAAAATGCTAGAGTTCTTAATGAAATAATGATGCTTTTAAGGCCTATGGAGTATGCCCTAGAGTTGAAAATTGCCCACAACTGGGGAGATTTAATCTTGTACCCTTTTGCCACAGTGATTAGGGTTTATGGTTTTAGAGGTACTCCTTATGTGTTACCCTACAGAGTCTAACTCAAGATTGGGATAGTAGAAATTTGAGGAAAATTAGGTGGGCTGTAGGAGGAAGCCTTGACCAGAAAGCTGAATAGAAATATCTTTCCTACCCTCACTAGAGCCCATCACTTTATCATAGCAAAAGGGGGGTGGACATAGTTTGGAAAATACTTTGAGCCCTATCATTTATCCACTTCCATATCCATGTGTGCAGATAATGAATATTTTATCATGGGCATGTTCAGGAAGAGGACCAATTATATAATGCTAAAGCATCAATTATACTATCTAGAGGATATTATCAGGAACATTTTTGACCTAGAGGTTCAAGAAGTCAAGAAAGAAAAATGGATGGCATATAAGAAATCCTTGAACTTTGTCCAGAATTTTGACAAGACCTATGATCCTCTAAAGGATTTTTTCCCATGGTCTTATAAAATTGATTCACTAATGAATATTTTTGAGGGAATAATGCAAACCCTAAATGAGAAGAGGTAGAGAGTAGTTGATAATGATCTAGAAAAGGCTCTTGCTATTTTGAATAGATTCCCACAAAGCAGAATAGTTCCACCTGGGAACCATGTAGTATACAAACGAAGAGGATATACTACTATTTCTCCCATAGTTGATAAGCACATTCAGCATAAGGGAAAGATGCCAATGGATATTGATGTTCAAGAAGTACCCTCTCTGAAGAAGGAAAGGGTGGAGAATAAAGAACAAGGAGGTGAATTGTATTCTCCTTCCCAATACCCTATGCAATATGATGACCAGACCATTGCTGAGAAATTTCTCAAGATGAGAAATGCTGGTGAAATAGTTGTTACAACTCAAGAACTACAAGAAGGGATGCTAGAAGAGCCTAAACATACATCATCTGACCTCACAGTGGTAGAATTTGCTGACAAGGAATTAGATCTTGTGACCAAACAAGCTAGTGATGAATTTTTATCTGATGATAATTTCATCAAAACTAGGGCTTTTATTCAGTTCCTATGGAGATGCCATATTGGTGGATACAATGATAAGTGCCAGAAAATGATAGAAGTTCAACCCAATGCTGCCAAGGAGGACATAGAGAAATCAGTTGAGCAAGAATTGATATTGAAATTTGATAAGATTACTCCTAAAGAGGGTAGACAAATGATCAAAAGGAAAGGAGTTCTCATATTACCACAAGGAGATTTAGATGATGTAGTGGTTCTTGATGCTATAAGGAAACAAGATAAACCCATAAGCCCTATTGGGACATCAATTGGTGCCCAATTTAGTGAGGATCATGCAGCATTGGCAATCTGGTCACTAAAGAAAAAGGACAAGAGAAGAATTAAAGAAGATGATGAGACTAAAGAC
>MU225240.1:1838420-1859547 GCA_018584345.1 Thuja plicata | reverse complement strand
ATACCACCCTCAAGCTAATGGTCAAGCAGAATCCAACAATAAAAGCATTTTACAAATTTTGAAAAAGACCTTGGAGGGAAATAAGAGAGCTTGGCATGTTAAATTGAAACTTGCCCTATGGGCTGATGGGATTACTATCAAGAAAGCCACTGGCAAATCTCCTTTTGAATTGGTTTATGGTATTCAGTCAAGAATGCCTATCAATAATTTGGTCCTAATTTATAAGTTTATCCAAGATGAAGGAATGGAAATCTTTGAACCCATGGAAGAAAGGATGGTTCAGTTGGTAGAATTGGATGAAATAAGGAGAGAAAGCCAGAGAGAAAATATCAAATTGCAACAAAAAATGAAATACCTTTTTGATAGAAGAGTAGATGTGAGAAATTTTTTGCCTGGTGATTTTGTGTTATAGTGGAATATTAGGGCTGAGGAGAAAGGAAAGAATAAGAAATTTGAATCATTGTGGATTGGGCCTTATGTTATATCTAGGATCTTTGGGAAAGATTCTTACTTCATCAAGAATCTAGATGATGAAGAATAGGAATTGTCAGTGCATGTACAATTCTTGAAAAATTTCTTTAATTGACTTCTACTTTCCATGCACAGTAGTCTGTAATATATGTATAGGTTTGTTTCCCTTTTGTCATGTGTTTGTTTCCAATTTTAGGTTGGTCCAGTTTTTGGTCTGCTTCCCTAGAGATCTGTGGTTCTTGTTATAACCTAATGTTTAAACATCCTTAGAGAGAGCCATTGTTGGTGCTATTTCTTGTTCAATTTATGTCTTGTAATTTTCTTAGGGTCTCATGTCATTATTAGTGTCAAGGGTTTCAGGATTGAGTTTCAAATTATTTTCATCTCTCTGCAAAAGTTCCCCAAACCCTCAGCCTAATTGAAAATGGTTAAAAATGACTAAGAAAACATTAAATGCCTCGGCCGGTTCTATTTTCGTGTTATTTTTTTGGTCACTTAAGTCATTTTAAGTCATGTGTTTGTGTTGAATGGGTTTATTTTGTAAAAATATTGTATCATCCTAAACACTTTAATAATTCCTAAGTCTCGCCATGTGGGTCCCTTTTACATCATCCCCTTATGTATCAAGTAACTCAGAAAAGATCGAACGACACGCGTATTTGCTTATATCCAAGATGCTTGACATCTAACGTATAAGCAAATAAGTAGAGGCAATGTGTGTCCTTGGTGGGGCCAAGCATGTTAAGAAAGTCCTCTATTAAAAGGTAAGAAACTCAAAAAAGATTGGACGGTGCACGTATTCGCTTATATCCAAGATGCTCGACATCTAACGTATAAGAGAATAAGCAGAGGCGACGCGTGTCCTTGGTAGGGCCGAGCATGTTAAGAAAGTCCTTTGTTAAAAGGAAAGTAACTCAAAAAAGATCAGATGGTACATGTATTTTCTTATATCCAAGATGCTTGACATCTAACGTATAAGCAAATAAGTGGAGGCAACGCGTGTCCTTGGTGGGGCCAAGAATATCGTAAAGGCATTCTGTTAAATAGTACACAAGTTTGGAAAGATCTGATGGCTCGCTTAATCGCTTATATCCAAGATGCTCGACACCTAATGAATAAGTGAATAAGTGGTGATGAAATCTAGCAGTTGGTGGGCCCAGGCACTCAAAGCTAGCGAAGGTTTAAAGTTGAGTTAAGTTGTTTCATATTTAACAGCTCGCTTAATCGCTTATATCCAAGATGCTCGACGTCTAACGAATAACTGAATAAGCGGAGGCGATATGTGTCCTCAGTTGACAGTGATTTCTGGGAAAATAAGATAGCCGTCAGATGCGAAGAGTGATGTCCAGAATCGATGGCTCAAATTCAAAATTGACAGAACAAGTTGCAGAGAGCTATTAAACTGTGAAATTGAAGTTGTGGATTAATTGCAAAACGTGCGGCACCTCTAGTCAAATTCAATTTGAAAGACTAATTTGATTGAGGCCATGAAATTTATTAAGCCAACTGTAGCCTCAATAATTCACCAAAGTTATTTGAGCAAAGATAGAATTACAGAGAAAACCAACTCCACGTAACTTCTGTGCAGAATGGGTAAGCTTATTGTTCACTTGCATTCAAAATCAGGGTGGAATTTGTAGTTTAGAGAAGGTTTAAAATCTTTTTTTTCTAAATCTAGTTCTAGTATTGATACAAAACCCTTAGAATGGCCCCCAAAGTTGAAATTTTGGGACAGGTTGATTACCAAAAATGGAGTGTTAGGGAAGATTTGTTGCAGTAGTTACCATTGTCTTTAGGGGATGCCACACAAGCTAAAAAAGTAGTTCCACAAAATCCCCACTTCAAAATTGGGGAAGAATTATATGATTCAGGTAGGTGGGCAAAAGATGCTATTACTAGTTTTGATGGCCTTACTCTATTTAGGATGGCCTATGGTCAAAGGAATGCCTCTACCCCAGACTGCAATATTTGGGAAATAGATGTGGGAAAACTGATAGCTCCCAATGTATTCATGGATATTGATTTATTCATCTTAATTGAAAACACTTATGATAAGGTGACTAGGGTTGTTAGGGACACCTAGGAAAACATAATATTGACTGTATCAGTAGATGAAATTAAAAGGATTTTCAAGCTGACTGATCCCTCCCAAAATATGGATGATATTGATCTTGAGTATTTCAAAGAAATATACAATAACCAAAGAGACTATTACAGGGGTGAAGTAGTGAAGGGGTATGCCACCAAAATAGGAGACTTGGTAGTGATAGGGCCTAGAACCCTAGAACCCTTTAAATTGGATCTTTTCAATGGCACAACTAGAAAAATGTATAGTGCCTTGTGTAATATTTTGGGAATAAATGAAGAGGGGGCAATGCATGTCCATATAATGTTGATGGTTGTTCAAATTCTGCATCCCCACTTGTCTGTGGTTTTTGATTATGCATCTTATATTACTCAGGAAATGCATGATGGTTTGTCAGGGATCCAAGGTGGCAATATATAGAAACCAATGGGTTGGTATTCCCTCATGATGCATATGTTCTTATTCAACAGTGCTCACTTCTTTGAAGAAGAAATGGAATTGGAAAAATTCCAAGATGGTAAAGAGTTGCCTGTTCAGATGTGGAGTGCAGATTTTTCTTGGGACAAAAAGAATGCTAGCTATGTGTATTTTGACAAAGTTTTTGCAACCAGACTTAAGTCATTTCTAAGAAACCAAAATGCTAGAGTTCATAATAAAATAATGATGCTTTTAAGGCCTATGGAGTATGCCCCAGAGTTGAAAATTTCTCACAACTAGGGAGATTTAATCTTGTACCCTTTTGCCATAGTGATTAGGGTTTATGGTTTCAGAGGTACTCCTTATGTGTTACCCTACAGAGTCCCACTCAAGATTGGGATAGTAGAAATTATAAGACAATCAAGTGGGCTATAGGAGGAAGCCTTAACCAGAAAGATGAAGGGAAATATCTTTCCTACCCTCACTAGAGCCCATCATTTTATCATAACAAAAGGGGGTGGACACAGTTTGGAAAATACTTTGAGCCCTATCATTTATCCACTTCCATATCTAGGTGTGTGGATAATGAAGATTTTATCATGGGCATGTTCTGGAAGAGGATCAATTGTATAATGCTAAAGCATCAATTCTACTATCCAGAGGATATTATCAGGAACATTTTTGACCTAGAGGTTCAAGAAGTCAGGAAAGAAAAATGGATGGCATATAAGAAATCCTTGGACTTTGTCTAGAATTTTGACAAGACCTATGATCCTCTAAAGGATTTTTTCCCATGGTCTTATAAAATTGATTCACTAATGAATCTTTTTGAGGGAATAATGTAAAACCTAAATGAGAAGAGGCAGAGAGTAGTTGATAATGATCTAGAAAAGGCTCTTGCTATTTTGAATAGATTCCCACAAAGCAGAATAGTTCCACCTGGGAACTATGTAGTATACAAAAGAAGAGGATATAACACTTTTTCTCCCAGAGTTGATAAGCCCATTCAGCATAAGGGAAAGAGGCCAATGGATACCGATGTTCAAGAAGAACCCTCTCTGAAGAGGCAAAGGGTGGAGACAAAAGAATAAGGAGGTGAATTGTATTTTCCTTCCTAATCCCCTATGTAATATGATGACCAGAACATTGCTGAGCAATTGCTCAAGATGAGAAATGTTGGTGAAGTAGTTGTTACCACTCAAGAACTATAAGAAGGGATGCCAGAAGAGCCTAAACATACATCATCTGACCTCACAATGGCAGAATTTGCTGGCAAGGAATTAGATCCTGTGACCAAACAAGCTAGTGATGAATTCTTGTCTGATGACAATTTCATCAAAACTAGGGCTTTTATTTAGTTCCTATGGAGATGCCATATTGGTGAATACAATGATAAGTGTCAAAAAATGATAGAAGTTCAACCCAATGCTACCAAGGAGGACATAGAGAAATTAGTCAAGCAAGAATTGATATCGAAATTTGATAAGATTACTCCTGAAGAGGGTAGACAAATGATCAAAAGGAAAGGAGTTCTCATATTGCCACAATGGGATTTAGCTGATGCAGTGGTTTTTGATGCTATAAGGAAACAAGCTAAACCCATAAGCCCTACTAGGAAATCAATTGGTGCCCAATTTAGTTAGGATCATGCAGCATTGGCAATCTGGTCACTAAAGAAAAAGGACAAGAGAAGAATTAAAGAAGATGATGAGACTGAAGACACATGTAGCCTAATTGTGAAAAGGGCTTCAGATACCTCAGGAACTGAAGCGGCTAACCTTGTTGTATAGGTTTCCAATTTGAGCATGAAAGTGTCAGAGAAAGAAAAGGAAGCATATGCTAGTCTGAATGAAAGATAAGAGTTTGTGCTCAAAGCTTACAATGAAGAGAAGATGAAATCTTTGATTAAGGATAACAAAATAGTAGAGTTGGAAGGTAAGCAGAAGATTCAACTGGTGCCCCAAAGGCTAATTACTTAGGACCCATATCAGCCTTCCTCCTCAAGTCCATTTATAACATAGCCCCCATCCCCTACACCTCTAAGTCCTACTACTCAGGAAGCTATTGATGCCAAGAGTGCAGAGTTAGAACCTGAGAAGAACAGGCTAATCAATGAAAGGACAAGATTAGAAGAAGAGTGTAAGAGGGACTTAGAATATTCCTAGGCCTACAAAGAAGCTGAAGAATTGGTGAAGAAAAATCACACAGATCAAATATTTTCAAATCTCAAAAGATGTGCCAGTGAAATTAACCTTGCTAACCTCTACTCACTGGGAAAAAATATCAAAAGCATCACCAGCTGGCATTAGGATGTAAAGAAGCAATGGGAGATGATAGTAAATAAGTGGAAAGGGAAGGCATCCCATGTCAAATATTTCTATCCCCTCTCAAAAGAACAAAATAATATTGATTTTTTCCTAACAAACACTTACAAGTGTCTCAAATTGATGATCAATTTAGACACCAAAAAGAACATGGTTATGAAGAAAATCATAACCCTAAGGGGAGAGTTTTCCAAGGATAGGTATGATATGTATCCTAACATGTTCAAAAAGGATGGGAGCATAAAGAATGAATCCCTATGGATGAGGCAGCTAAACAAGGCACTGACTAGCAGGACAAAGAGTATAGTTACACTTGCAAACACTGGCTGGTTTGTATTAACCATTGATATTTTGAGCAAAGCCAAGGTATTTTTTGAATCTTGGGAAGTAGAAGTAGAGAAGGCTAACAACAACTGGGAGGAGTTCAATAATCACAAAGATGAAGTTCTCAACCTCGAGTGGCCAAGTGATGAGGTGTACATTTCTTGGATCAACAGATATGGTATAGTTACCCCCATAGCATGAAATAGCAAATATGAAGGGGACAACTAGCATCAAGGAGGTTAAGATAATGGAGCAGATCAAATATTAAGACCTCTACACCAAAAAGAGAAAAAAATCTAGGTGACAAAGACCCAACTACCTTGGAGAAACTTCAAGCATTTAGGCGGTCACAAGACAAATCATTACATGGCTTATAGCAAATATTGTTATCTCATCCGCTATAAGTTTTGTTTCTTTTTGAAACTGTATTTTGTCCTTTATCCTAGTCATTTGTAGCTTGTTGCATCCTTATTTTCCAAAAGGATTCCAAGATGACTGTGGCTACCTATAAGTGTCAAGTTGTAATATTGTAAGAAGGATGGTAAAAGTAAGACTGCAAGGAAGATTACTAAATTGTGTCTGTCTATTGGTTTTGAGTCTTTGTGAATGTACTAGTATCCAAATCTACATTAATAAAATACAATGGAATCTCTATTTTGATATCTATGATGTCTTCTTGCATTTACTATTAATTCTTGTATGTTTAGTTTGTAAGGCACTTTGAATATACTGGTTATGAGGTAGTCATGTTCTTGTTTGTGAGTTGCTTGCAGGGAAAGTTTTAAATCTTATAGATGATTGCAGAGGATTAGGGTTTATGCAAGAATTTGATACATGGGTTTAAGGATGAGAGGATAGTTTGTAAGGCATTCCATCTGGGGTTCACTTGTATTTCCATTGATTGTTTTCAGTACATGTATGCTCTATTTTGACTCTATCACCCATGATTAGGCACTGGTCATAAATGCTAGCAAGTGGTTGTTATCATCAAATTCAAATTCAATCAGTCTTTACACTCATGTTATTTCAAGTACAAGTCTAGTTAATTATATTAAGTACAATTCACCTTTGTGATTCCTTGAAGAGTGAATCAATAGGTTAGCCTTCCTAGGCCTAAATGGCATAAAAAGAAGAAGGATCTCCAATCCTTAATCCACTATTAAAACTTCTGAAAGTTGATATTCTATCAGAGGTGTACCCGCCTGGGTGTGTGGAGCCCAAAGTGTAGAAGGATTTTCTATCCTTGTTAATTAGCCCTTTTTATTCTAACAATCTAACTGGGGTATAAGAGAGTCTGGCATTTATTGTCATTATAATCAATTCTGCAAGAAAAAGAGCTAACAAAGTCCTCTTCTGAGACAAAGGTTCTGAATAGTAAAGATAGTGACACCATTTCTCACCATACAAATTTTTAAGTAACAGTTGATCCTAATATTGATTATATCCTCATAGATAGTGATAGATATTTTGAGGAGGCAGAGGAATTTTCCGGTCGCTCTTTTGGGCAAGATAATTTTGATAATTCAGAAAACCTACCTGATGATGAATTCCCTATAATTAATGAGGATGTTGTTGAAAAGGTGTTAGAACAAATAAGCAAAGATGGGTTAGATACATTGGTTAAGGAATTTGAATCTTTTCAAGAGGATAAGGAAATAAAAACTCTTTTTGTATGAAAAGGGGAGACTTCCACTCAAAAAGAGGCAGTAAAAACCCCTCAGCCTACACCGGGATGGATTGATATCCTTAATCAGGGACCCATGCCACCTTTGGACTTATCTACACCATTAGCTATAGGTTTCAGCTTGTACCATAATTTTGTATGAGAAAGTGCACAATGGAAATTAGAAAAAGAAAAGTTGAAGAGAACCATTGATGAGAAAGCTCATCAATTAGATCATAAAATAGATCATATTGCAGTGTTCGAAAGAAGGGTTAAGTAGATTACTAAATTGATTCCTAAAGCTATGGCGTGTAGGTCACCATCTCCAGTCTATGTTCTATTCCTTAAGGAATAGTTTGTCAATTTTAAATTAACCAGGATTGTAGAAGGACTAAATCCTTCTGTTTCAACACCTCATGAATTATATGATGCATTTCAGTCATCTCCCATGTCTATAAATTTTTTTTTATGTGAATTGTATTTACTTAATCTTGTTGTACCAGATGACAGGGTCTATAATTAACTATTGTATGTGGGACATGTTTAGTTAAGAGTAGTGATGTCTATAAATTTTTTTTTATGTGAATTGTATTTACTTAATCTTGTTGTACCAGATGACAGGGTCTAGAATTAACTATTGTATGTGGGACATGTTTAGTTAAGAGTAGTGATGTCTTGGATGCAGAATGAGATAAGAAGAGAACACCAAGCCTTGCCATACAAAAATAGTGAAATAGATACACCCTTGTTGATGAGGCCTGAAGTTTAGCATTCCAAAAAAACTCTTCATGACTGGATCTTAGTCACTATGAACCCAAGTATTTCCACCAAGGTCTATCCGATCAGAGAACAAGCTTATTTAGACTGGGAAAAACACCCGTCACGGAATATTGAGGCTACAATCACTTGTTCTAGGTATAGATGGGTAAGGATGTCACATGATCTAAAGGTTCATGAACCTCATTCTCTACAAAACCTGACTCTTTCCACATGCTGAGATCCATGGTACATAATGTTGGGAAGAACACTACGTAATTACTGGATTCCATTAAGGTTCCAACCGCCTATTCCCCTTCAGCCTTTGTTAGCAGTAAAAGAAAGTGCAGAAGAACATGACATCGCTAAAGAAGTGTAGAGGTGGGAAAGACTCTGGGAAAATCATGGGTATTTCAACTATGTTGTTGATGAGTTAGGAGAAAATATTGCCAGTGACCTAAGGCTATGAGCTAGGATACACAACTTCATGATTCTTGGGGACCAGCAATAGGACATTTGGGGGGAATGATGAGCCTCTTTAAAGGCCATGTTTTCAAATTCTTTTTATTTTCTTTCCAGTAGTTTACTTGCAGAACAGATACTTAAACTTATGGTTTTATATGTATATTTTATATATGTAAGGACATAATTAGTAAAGTGGATGATAAGGGAACATAATATATTTTCTTGAAATTGATGGATGAAATGATAAGATGTAGTAGTTATAAGATAATGAATGATCCTATTTCCTTTTCTATGTTTGTGGGTACTTTCCTACCTGTAGCCATGTGCCTTGAAAGAGTATTAACTAGAACCTAATACTTCTTTCCTTATATTAATGATGAAAATATGTATGTCTCGGAGGTTGTGTGTGCATTAATCATTTTGCAGGGATCATTCATGGTGAATTCAAGATGAGCATCCTGATGCTAAAGAAGTGATGAGCATTGTGATGCTGAAGAAGTCAAAAGCCAGCCTTTGCTGCAAAGATGCCATCATGTCAAAGAGGTTGAGCAAGCAATTGAAGTAAGTTAAGGAATTGCTGCAAGATCTTCACGAGAAGAGCAAGTCAATTTAGTTTCCTATTAAAAGTAGCGAACGAATCTAGAGGCACCACGTACTATATTCTGGGAAGACTTATTCTCTATGATTGATATCTATGTTATGAAGCATTATGTGTCTATAATGATCCTCATTAATGGAGTGATCTTAGATTTAGGGAGTAGTTGTAGATTTCCTTTAAATAAGATGACTATTTTAACTCTTTGGAGTTAGTTGAGTTAGCTGTTATTTTTTGAATAGAAGCTGATACAATTGTAACACTATTTTATTTATCCAAGTGTATTTTCCATGAATGAATAGAATGCACAAGTTGAGTTCAATTTTTTTTATCTTTATTGCATTTCTATTCACTCATCCAAGGGGGTCCACTTGGTGAGTGAATTCCTTTGTTAGAGTAGAAATCATTTCCATGTTTTTAGAGAAGTAAAATATAACTTTGTTATTCCTGCAGCCACTAGTAACAGAACTAGTAGACTATTCCTGCAACATAGGCGGGTAGAGCAGTTCCTATCCATGATTACTATGTTCCTAGAATAAGAGCATTTATTTGAGGTAGCATAGATTTCCTGAAGCTTAATGCATTTAAATTCCATAGGTTTATCCATGAAAATCAAGAGACTTTGAAGCATATACTTTGCAAATGTCATTCCAAGTTTATGTCCCTGATCGATAATTAAATGAGACTGAATGATCTAATTAGAAACTATTTAGGGTGTCCAATCCTGAAATAAGTAGTCTAATGCTATGGGTTTCTAAGACAATTGTTTAGCCAAGCACAAGACCTGATAAGGAGACATACCCAAGGATGTGTGATGCTCATTATTGTAGGAAAAAATTTCTAAGTGAAGGTACTCCTCCCATCTGGACTGGTGATCCATAATATACATCCGAAACATATCCTCCAAATCCTTATTATCTCTCTCAATCTTCCCATCTATCTCAAGGTGATAGGCTGACCTAAAGTTGAGCTTGATGCCTACTATTGTTTGTAACTCTCTCCAAAATGAAGAGGTAAAGAGATAATCACGATTCGATATTATTTTACAAGGAATGCCATGGAGCCTGAGAATGTCTCACAAGAATACCTATGTTACTACAGGTGTTTTGAAAGTGGTACATACGGGTGAGAATTGGTCAAATTTGGTCAACCTATCCATTGTCACCATGATGGCATCATGGTGGTGAGAAGACATAGGTAGACACCCAATAAAGTCTAGGGAAATGGTGACCCACTTCCATACAGGTACCTCATGTGGCTGAAGAAGTCCACTTGGATGGTTGTGCTCTACCTTAACTCTCTGGTACTCTAAACATCAGGTCACTATAATAGCAATATGAAACCTCATACCTAGTCTATGGTAGAGTTATCTTAGATCTGCATGCAACTTCCTGAGTCTGGGGTGTGATGCATATGGTGCTCTATGAGCCTCAAGTATAATAAAGTCACACAGCCCACCATTTGTAGGGACATATATAAAGCCCCTATGACAAATAAGTCCATAAGATTCTAAGGAATATCCATCAAATTTCCCCCTAAGAGGTCTCTGAACTTGATCCAACTGATCATACTCTAAATAGAACTCATCCTCAAGAAAATGTTGAAGTATGCGATCCCTTAATTTAGTACCAATAGTCAATGAGGAGAGTGTATGTCACTTCCTACTCAAGGCATCTGCTACAACATTCTCCTTCCCCTTGATGTATTGGACATCAAAATCATATTCACAAAGGAACTCCATCCACCTCCTCTATTGGGAATTAAGATTAGGCTTGGTGAAAATGTACTAGAGGCTTTGGTGATCTGAATGGAGTTCAAGACGGTGCCCCAAAAGAAAGTGTCACCACCTCACTAATGTGTGGACCACTATAGCTAACTCAAGGTCATGGGTAGGATAATTAAGCTCATGAGTGTTGAGTTTCCTAGAATCATAGGCAATGGCTCATCCAACCTGCATAAGGACTACTCCAAGACCATCTAAGGATGCGTCTGTGCATACCATAAAGTCTACTAAAGGATAGGGCATGGATAGGATAGGTGCACTATTAAGGGCTCTCTTGAGCTCCTTAAAAGATCTCTCACACTTATACATCTATTCAAACCTCTATCCCTTTCTCTAAAGGGATATGATAGGGTGTGACACTCTTGAGAAGACCTCAAAAAATTGTCAGTAGTAGCCTACTAAACACATGAAGCTCCTGACCTCTATCACAGTGGTAGGTGCTGGCTAGTCCATGACAACTCTAATATTTGATGGGTCAAGTGCAATCCCATCACCTGATATAACATGGCCAAGGTAGTGGACCTCTGACCTAAAGAAAGTGCACTTTGACAAACTACAAAACCTATTTCACGTGCTCCTTATGCTCCTCCTCATTACGAGAGTATATCAATATGTTGTCTGGGAACACAATTAAAAATTTTTCATAGAAGGTACAGAATAATCCATTCACAAGACTAATAAATACTTCTAGAGCATTCGTGAGGCCAAAAGGAACCATGGTAAACTCATAGTGGCTATATCTCATGCAGAAAGTTGTATTGTGGATGTCACTCTCCACAATCCAAAACTAATGGTATCTAGATTTCACATCTATCTTAGAGAATACTCAGGCACCTTGAAGCTGATCAAATAAATCATTGATCCTAGGGAGTGGATATTGATTCTTTATGGTTACTTTATTAATATAATGGCAATCCATGCACAACCTAAGTGATCCATCCTTCTTGATGAATATTATGGGTGCTCCCCAAGGTGATAAACTAGCACAAATGTTCCCTTTCTCCAAGAGCTCGTCCAACTGAATCTTGAGCTCATTGAGCTTGTGAGTATTCATCATGTAAGGGGCTCTAGATATTGGCACAACTCCTAGTACAAGGTCTATATGAAATTCAACTACCCTAGGTGGGGGCATACTAGGAAGCTCAGAGGGAAAAACATCTGCAATATACTTCTGTAATATAGGGAAGTCATCAAGGGAGGTTCCCTTCTCCTCCTCCTCCTCTTTGTCACTCATGATGATAGAAAATAAATCACATCCCTTGTGCATGCAGTGCTTGAGCTGTATGGTAGAGATTACATAGAGAGATATGGGTCTCTGGACCCCTGAAATGATCATGGGTGAATCTAAACCATCTACACATTCGACCCTCTTCTTGCTAAAATCCATCTTCGCACTGTGGGCACAAATCCAATCCATGCCAACAACTATATCATAAGAACCAAGAGGTGTGATACTTAGATCAATCATAGAGGTCATATCTCCTATCTATAACTGACAATCTTTGACTATAGAATAAACTGATACCCTAGCACCTGACACTGACTCTACTTCCTAATTCACCTCTTGTCTAGCTGCCACTAGCTCACAATGCTCCACTAAAAAGGGGAAATGAAAGAATCAGTAGCTCCTAAATCAAAAAGGATAGTGATAATACTACCTCAAATCATACATGTTTCCTTAATCACTATGGCCTGATGCTCGGCCTGGTGGTTATCAACCACTGCAAAGACTCTATGGGACTTACCCAAGTCCCCAACCATGGCCTCAAATGTTGTTGAATGCTGACCACCTCCCTAAGGGAATTCCCTAGAAAAATTCCCTATGGTACCACAAGTGAAACATGGCCCTCGGGACTAAAGTTGTATACCCTGTGATCTATTGTACTGTGATCTGTCTGTCTTACTAGAACTATTGAATCCCCCATGAGAGGTATTTGAGACCTCTCTAGAGGTGTGTATTGTGCTTGTGACCTCTGATCTCATCTAGGACCCTGTGCCTGCCACTGTTTGGGCTTAAATCCTTGCTGTTCCTATGGTGGTCTAGATCTCTGACTCTGTTGAGTCTTCTATGGCTGAGGTTGTAGGGATCTAAAGGTCCCCAATGAGTGCCTCTGATTCCCCTTCCAATGGGGTCTCTAATATCATGTACACTAAGGAGTAGGATTTTGGTTCTACAACTGATCCCATGTATCATGTCCTCTTCCCTGTATATCCTCTACAATCAAAGCCTTCTTTATGGCTTCCTGAAGATTCCCTGGTGCTTCTATGTGCACCGGTCTAGATATAGCTGTATTCAACCCATTAACAAAATGGTTGACACAGAGCTTCTCATCCTTCATGTACTCCATGTAAGGTAAGAGGTTCAGAAATTTTCTCTCATATTGAGCAATAGACAGGTCTCTCTACTAGATTTCATGGAATTCATCTATATGACACTGTCTAAAAAAATTGAGAAGTATCGATCCTTGAATATCTCTATAAATGAATCCCAAGTGAGGACATCAATAGCTAGGTTACTATTGAACACTTATTTTTGCCACCAAATTGAATCTCCCCCTCTCAATAAGTGGATGGAAATTTGAGCCCTCACATTTCTCTCATATGAGTGCAAACCAAAACATCAATCTAAGATCAATAACCATGCCTCATCCTTGATCCTATCACTGGCCCTCAAAAAAGGTGGAGGCCTGAGGTGAAGCAAATCCTTAATCTGATTCCCCACATCCTGGGGTGCTTCTCTACCTATCTGAGGTACAAGTCCTGGTGTTGGATCTGCCATATGTACATATTCACCCTCCCACTCTAGGATTGTAGAAGGACTAAATCCTTCTATTTCAACATCTCATGAATTCTATGATGCATTTTAGTCATCTCCCATGTCTATAAAATTTTTTTATGTGAATTGTATTTACATAATCTTGCTATACCAGATGACAGGAACTAGAATTCACTATTGTATGTGGGAGATGTTTAGTTAAGAGCAGTGATGTCTTGGATGCATAATGAGATAAACAAAGAACATTAGGATTTTCCATAAAAAAATAGTGAAATAGATACACCCTTGCTGATGAGGCCTGAAGTTCAGCATTCCAGACGAACTCTTCTTGACTAGCTCGCAGTCACTATGAACCCAAGTGGAGCCACCAAGGTCTATCCGGTTAGAGAACAAGCATATTCAAACTGGGAAAAACACTCATCACAAAATTTTGAGGCTGTAATCACTGCTTCTAGGCATAGATGGGTAAGGACATCACATGATGTAAAGGTTCATGAACCTCATTCTCTGCAAAACTTGACTCTTTCCACCTTCTGAGTTCCATGGTATATAATGTTGGGCAGAACACTGTGTAATTACTGGATTCCTTTAAGGTTCCAACTGCCTATTCTCCTTTAGCCTTTGTTAGCAAAAAATGAAACTACAGAAGAACATGACATGGCTAAAGAAGTACAGAGGTGGGAAAGACTCTAGGAAAATCATGGGTATTTAAACTATGTTATTTATGAGTCAAGAGAAAATATTTCTAGTGACCTAAGGCTATGAGCCAGGATACACAACTTCATGATTCCTCGGGACCAGCAATAGGGAAATTGGGGGGAATGTTGAGCCTCTTTAAAGGCCATGTTTTCAAATTCTTTTTATTTTCTTTCTAGCAATTTACTTGCAGAATAGATACTTAAACTTATGGTTTTATATGTATATTTTATATATGTAAGGACATAAGTAGTAAAGTGGATGATAAGGGAACATAGTATATTTGCTTGAAATTGATGGATGAAATGATAAGATGCAGTAGATATATACTAATGAATGATCCTATTTCATTTTCTATATTTGTGGGTAGTTTCCTTCTTGTAGCCATGTGCCTTGAAAGATTATTAATTAGAACCTAATACTTCCTTCCAAATATTAATGATGAAAATATGCATGTCTTGGAGGTTGTGTGTGCATTAATCATTTTGCATGGATCATTCATGGCAAATTTAAGATGAGCATTGTGATGCTGAAGAAGTCAAAAGCCAGCCTTTGTTGCAAAGATGCCATCATGTCAAAGAGGTCGAGCAAGCAGTTGAAGTAAGTTAAGGCATTACTACAAGATCTTCATGTGAAGAACAAGTCAATTCAGTTTCCTGTTAAAAGAAACATGTGAATCTAGAGGCACCACATACTATATTCTGAGAAGACTTATTCTCTATGACTGATATTTATGTTATGAAGCATTATGTATCTATAATGATCCTCATTAATAGAGTGATCTTAAATTTAGGGAGTAGTTGTAGATTTCCTTTAAATAAGATGACTATTGTAACTCTTTGGAGTTAGTTGTTATTTTCTGAATAGAAGCTGATACAATTGTAATACTATTTTATTTGTCCAGGTGTATTTTCCATGAATGAATAGAATGCACAAGTTGAGTCCAATTTTTTTTATCTTGATTTTGTTTCTATTCAATCATCCAAGGGGGTCCACTTGGTGAGTGAATTATTTTTTTAGAGTAGAAATCATTTCCATGTTTTTAGAGAAGTAAAATAGAACTTTGTTGTTCCTACAGCCACTAGTAACATAACTAGTAGACTATCCCTGTAGCATAGGCAGGTAGAGAAGTTCCTATCCATGATTACTATTTTCCTAGAGTAAGAGCATTTATTTGAGTTAGCATAGATTTCTTGAAGCTTAATGCATTTCAATTCCATAGGTTTATCCATGAGAATCAAGAGAGTTTGAAGCATATACTTTGCAGATGTCATTCCAAGTTTATGTCCCTGATCAATAATTAAATGAGACTGAATGATCTAATTAGAAACTATTTAGGGTGTCCAATCCTGAAATAAGTAGTCTAATGCTATGGGTTTCTAAGACAATTGTTTATCCAAGCACAAGGCCTGATAATGAGGCATACCCAAGGATGTGTGATGCCCATTATTGTAGGAAAACTCTACTAAGTGAAAGTACTCCTCCCATCTAGACTAGTGATCCATAATATACATCCATAAGATATCCTCCAAATCCTTATTATCTCTCTTAGTCTGCCCATTTGTCTCAGGGTGATAGGATGACCTAAAGTTGAGCTTGGTGCCTAATGCTATCTATAACTCTCTCCAAAATGAAGAGGTAAAGAGATAATCATGATCTGATATGATCTTACGAGGAATGCCATGGAGCCTAAGAATGTCTCGCAAGAATACCTGTGTTACTCTAGGTGCTATGAAAGTGGTACATACGGGTAGGAATTGGTCAACTTTGGTCAACCTATCCATTGTCACCATGATGGCATCATGGTGGTGAGAAGACATAGGTAGACACCCAATAAAGTATAGGGAAATGGTGTCCCACTTCCATACAGGTACCTCATGTGGCTGAAGAAGTCCACTTGGATGGTTGTGCTCTGCCTTAACTCTTTGGCACTCTAAACATCTGGTCACTATACTAGAAATATGCAACCTCATACCTGGCCCGTGGTAGAGTTATCTCAGATCTGCATGCAACTTCCTAAGTCTGGGGTGTGCTACATATGGTGCTCTATGAGCCTCAAGTATAATAAAGTCACATAACCCACCATGTGTAGGGATGTATATATGGCCCCTATGACAAATAAGTCCATAAGATTCTAAGGAATATCCATTAAATTTCCCCTTAAGGGGTTTCTAAACTTGACCCAACTGATCATACTCTAAATAGAACTCATCCTCAAGCAAATACTGAAGTATGCAATCCCTCAAATAAGTACCAATAGTGATGGAGGAGAGTGCATGTTGCCTCCTTCTCAAGGAATCTACTACAACATTCTCCTTCCCCTTGATGTAGTGGACATCAAAATAATACTCACAAAGGAACTCCATCCACCTCCTATGTTGGGAATTAAGATTAGGTTGGGTGAAAATGTACTGGAGGCTTTGGTGATCTGAATGGAGTTCAAAATGGTGCCCCAAAAGAAAGTGTCACTAGCTCACTAATGCATGGACCACTACAGCTAACTCAAGGTCATGGGTAGGATAATTAAGCTCATGAGTCTTGAGTTTCCTAGAATCATAGGCAATGGCTAGTCCAACCTACATAAGGACTACTCCAAGTCCATCTAAGGATGCGTCTGTGCATACCATAAATTTTGCTAAAGGATAGCACATGGATAGGATAGGTGCACTATTAAGGGCTCTCTTGAGCTCCTTAAAAGATCTCTCACACTTATCCATCTATTCAAACCTCTTTCCCTTTCTCTAAAGGGATGTGATAGGGTGTGCCACTCTTGAGAAGACCTCAAAAAATCATCAGTAGTAGCCTACTAACCCCATGAAGCTCTTGAACTTTATCACAATGGTAGGTGTTGGCCAATCCATGATAGCTCTAATCTTTGATGGGTCAAGTGCGATCCCATCACCTGATATAATGTGGCCAAGGTAGTGGACCTCTGATCTAAAGAAAGTACACTTCAACAAACTGCCATATAACTCAGTATCTCTCAAGAACTGCAAAACTTGTCTCAGGTGCTCCTTATGCTCCTCCTCATTACGAGAGTATATCAATATGTCATCTAGGAAAACAATTACAAATCCATCATAGAAGGTATGGAATACTCTAGTCATAAGACTCATAAATACTTCTAGAGCATTCGTGAGGCCAAAAGGAACCACGGTAAACTCATAGTGGCCATATCTCATGAAAAAATTTGTCTTCTGGATGTCACTCTCCACAATCTGCAACTGATGGTATCTAGATTTCACATCTATCTTAGAGAATACTTGGGCACCCTAAAGCTGATCAAATAAATAATTGATCCTAGGGAGCAGATACTAATTATTTATGGTTACTTTATTAATCTAATGGTAATCCATGCACAACCTAAGTGATCCATCCTTCTTCTTGATGAATATTGTGGGTGCTCCCCAAGGTAACACAATAGCGTAAATGTTCCCTTTCTCCAAGAGCTCCTCCAACTAAATCTTGAGCTCATTAAGCTCATGATTATTCATCATGTAAGGGGCTCTAGATATTGGCAAAACTCCTAGTACAAATTCTATATGAAAGTCAACCTCCCTAGGTGGGGGCATACCAGGAATCTCAGAGGAAAAAATGCCTACAATATACTTCGGTATTATGGGGACATCATCAAAGGAGGTTCCCTTCTCCTCCTCCTCCTCCTCTTTGTCACTCATGGTGACAGAAAATAAATGACATCCCTTGAACATGCAATGCTTGAGCTACATGGAAGAGATCACAAAGAGAGATATGGGTCTCTGTGTTAGGAATAAGGTGTCTCAACCTTGGATAATTCCTATTCTTATTATTTGTTTTGTAAAATGTATTTCTTGCAAATAATGTAATTAAGTGTGAGTGTACATGTCTAAACGGAATGTTGATGTGTCACTCCACTTGATGTGTCAGCATCTTGAATTATGTGTAAGGAGATCATGGCTGAAATGGTTAAGATGGATCCCTATGACACGTAAGAGCTATTTCTAGAAGATTAAATGATGGGTGAAGACATGCAATGACATGTGGCAACTGATAAAGTTGAGTATTGTACACTCTTCCATAATCTCTATTTTCTCAGAGAATGGTAAAACCCTAATACATCTATCTTTGGAAGTTGCCCTAAAAAGGAAAGTGCATGATATAAGCATTTTTAGGGTTGTAGACAGATATAGAAAAAGAGTGTATTGTTGGTATGATCTAGTGCTACTGGATTTGTATTTGTGTGTCGATTGTCTCCTGAAATAACTTGCATTTCTAGTGTGTTGTAACCATTGTGTTGAAGATAATACATCGTGCAGGTTTTGGAGTGCTGGGGTTTTTTACTGAAAGATTTTCTCCAGGGTAAATCATTGTGTCATTCTCTATTTTCTGTATGCATGGTATATGGCTGTAATATCTTTGTTAAAGTAGTTAACAAATCTGAAATTGTAAGGATTTAAAAGAATTTGCACAATAATTTCCTTTAGAGATTAGTGTACAAAGCTGTTTCCACACCTGAGTTTCCTTACAAGTGGTATTGGAGCTTGATTTACAAGTGGTATTGGAGCCTGATCAACTTTTGATCCTAGTTATTGCGTAGGGTTTTTTGAGCTAATCTCAAGTTGAGTGGGAGTTTTTTGTGCAGAGAATTATGAATCTTATTTGCAGATTGAGATGGAAATTTCATCATATAGTAGAATGGAGGTGGAGAAATTTAATGGCACTAATTTTGAGTTGTGGAAACTCAAGATGGAAGACATGCTTGAAGACCATGATCTATGGGAGGCTACTTCACTTGATGTGAGACCTACAGCGATATCTCAAGTAGATTGGGAGATCAAGGATCAGAAGGCTAAGGGTCTCATCAGACTCTGTCTAGCAGATGCCATTCTTCAGAATGTTCTTGATGAGACTACTGCAAATTCTTTGTGGAAATAGCTTGGGTCTATGTATCAGGCCAAATATCTGGTGAATAATTTGTTCCTAAGAAAGAAGTATTCTTTAATAATGGAGGAAGGTGGATCTATAACTGATCATCTCAACGCATTCAATTTATTGATTGCATAGTTGGCATCATCTAGTGCCAAGATCAAGGAGGAGGATCGATGTATGACCCTTCTTTGTTCCTTGCAAAATTCATGGGACCATCTTGTGATGGCTCTCAGAAGTACTATAGTCACATTCTGTATGGATGATTTGGTGTCTTCACTGCTATCTGAGGAGATGCGAAGAAAGACTTTGGATTTGTCTTAGGAAGCCCTTGCTGTTTGCGGGAGATCCAATGACAAAGGAAAGCAGAATGACAATAAGTCAAAGAAGGGTAGATCTAAATCCTGTGGGAGTTCTAAGACTCTTGGAAATTCCAAGGTGAAATGTTGGAACTGTGATAAATCTGGGCACTTTCAGAGGGACTGCAAAGAACCATAGAAGAAGAAGAAAGGCTTAGATTTAGCTTCCAAAAAATCTCAAGAAGATGGAGATGATTTTATTGCATCTTTGGCAACCCATGCATCTAATGATGTGTGGTTGATAGAATTGGGTGCTTCTTTTCACATGATTTCTCATAAAAACTGGTTCTCAAAATATGAAGAGTTTGATTGTGGAAAGGTGTACTTGGGTGATGATTCTCACCTAAAGATAGTTGGACACAAAAGGGTCACTATCAGATTTCCTGATGGATGAGTAAAGGGAATCAAAAAAGTTATTCACATTCTAGTTTTGGCATGAAACCTATTATCTATAAGTATGCCGAATGATGTAGGTGTGCAAGTTGTTTTTTTGAAAGATGGATGCAAGATGATGAGAGGTTCTATGGTGCTCACTAAAGGTACTAGGAGAGGTACTTTGCTTCAGCTTGATGCATGCATTTCTCAATGCAATAGTTCTTCTATTTCAAAGAAGAGAGCGGTTATCACTTCATCCCCACCATCTGAACGAGCAGTAAAGAAGACTGTGGCAATTGGTTCCGATGGCAGTGCAGTAAGTGTACCTAAGGGTGAAAACACTTTGGAAGGCAAGCTTCCTACAGAAAAGACAATGTTATGGCATATGAGATTTGGTCACATTGGTGAGAAGGGTCTTAGGACCTTGAAAAATAAAAATATTTTCAAGGGGCTAAATGATTGTAATCTCGAATTTGATTTTTGTGAACACTGTGTTTATGGTAAGCAAAATCGTGTTCAAGTCTACTCCAGTTCTCACAAGTCTTCTGGACTTTTAGATCTTATTCATTCTAATGTATTTGGTCCTGTAAAAGTTCCTTCTATCTCTAGTTCTATATATTTTTTATCTTTATAGATGATTATAGTAGAAGGACTTGGATATATTTCCTGAAAAGTAAGACACAGGTTTTCAGTCGGTTCAAGGAATTTAAGGCTCTTGTGGAGAATCAGACTGGTAAAAGAATCAAGTGTGTGAGAACTGATAATGGTGGTGAGTTTTGTTCCATAGAGTTTGAATAGTTCTATAAAGAACAAGGAATTGAGAGACATAAGACAACTCCTTACACCCCACAACAAAATGGAGTTGCAGAGAGAATGAATAGGACACTGATGGAGAAGGCTAGGAGTATGCTTAATGGAGCTGGTTTAGAAAAAAGGTTTTGGGCTAAAGCCGTGGCCACTGCTTGCTATCTGATTAATAGATCTCCTACATCAGCTCTTATTGGCAAGACACCCATGGAGGTGTGGTCTGGTAAGAAGCCTTCAATTAGACATCTTCATGTTTTTGGTTGTGAAGCTTATGCACATATTCCAAAGGAGAAAAGATCTAAGTTGGAAAACAAAGCTGTCAAAT
>MU225240.1:1801284-1821672 GCA_018584345.1 Thuja plicata | reverse complement strand
ACATCTCAAACTCAGTTTGCATCTCTATTGCAAATTTTTGACATAACACATCTTGTCCACTAAATATGATGTCATCCACAAAAATTTCAGCTAATAATGTACCTTTGCTTTGCTTTGTCTTTAAGTACATGTTGCTATTGTCATTGGTTCTAGCAAATCCAATCTTGATCAGATAATTGTGCAATCTCTCATACCATGCTCTTGGTGCTTACTTCAATCCATATAATGCTTTGTGCAATCTAAAAACCATATCCCTTTTGTTTGGATCTATAAAACCATCATCTTTCTCAATATACACTTCTTCTTCCAAGATTCCATTGAGAAATACAGATTTCACATCCATCTGATAAACTTTGAATCCTTTATAGGCTATATATACAAGTAAGGTTCTGACACCTTCCAATCTTGCAACTGGGGTGAAGGTTTCACCATAGTCAATTCCTTCCTCCTGTGCATAACCCTTGCATACCAGTCTAGCTTTATTTCTTGTCACATCTCCATGTTCATTTAGTTTGTTCCTGAATACCCACTTAGTGCCAATTAATTTTTTATCCTTTGGCCTAGGTACAAGTGTCCAAGTTTTGTTCTTCTCAATTTGTTCAATTTCCTCATTCATTTCTTGTATCCAATCTTCATTATCTAAAGCATCTTTTACTGTTTTGGGCTCAAATTTACATAACAGACATGTGTCATTTTTCAACTTACTTGTCATAATAGTAGAATCTTTTGATCCAATGATTTGATTAGAATTGTGATTTCTTCTCACATATTTTGCTAGGGTAGGCTCAGCCCTTGCTTTAGGTTCATTTTTAGTATTCAGCTCTGGTTGATTCTGTGCTTGACATCTCCATCAGATAGCTTGACATTCACTTCCAGTTGCTTGGAAACTCCACTCTGTGACTCAATAGGTGCATGTTGTTGTACAACAGTAGTCTCAAGTAGTGAATTAGAATCTTCCTCATCCATATATACAAATGATCTATAGCTTTCAGGCTCTTATGTACTTTTAGCTTTATTTCTTTTTGCAAACTCATCAATTCTTACATTTGCACTTTCAACAATTTTGTTAGTATTAGAATTCAGACATTTGTATGCTTTGCTTTTTGTTGAATAAAAAAGGAATATGCCTTCTTCTCCTTTAGCATCTATTTTTCCATTTTTGTTGTCTTTTAGTATAAAAAATTTGCTTCCAAATACTTTAAAATACTTTACAATAGGTGCATAACCATACCAAAGTTCATAAGGTGTAGCATTTGTACCTTTCTTGACTTGAACTCTATTGAGTGTATAGACTGCAGTACTCACAGCTTCTTTCCAATATTTATGTGCAACATTTTTCTCCATCATTAGTGTTCTTTCATAGTCCATGATAGATATGTTCCTTCATTCAGCAATACCATTTTGTGGAGGAGTCTTGGGTGCATACATCTGTCTCTTTATGCCTCGGTCATTATAGAACTTGTTAAACTCATTAGAAATAAACTCTCCACCTTTGTCAGATCTTAAGCATTTCAAATATTTGTCTGTTTTCTTTTCAACTTTAGCTAAGTACCATTTAAATAACCGGAATGCATCAAATTTTTCCTTGAGAAACATTACAGTCATCATCCTTGAATAATCATCAACAAATAGAATAAAGTATCTAGCACCACAATAGCTTCTTTCTCCAATGCGACCACAGAGATCAGTATGGACTAATTCTAGAATTTTCTCTGATACCAATTGTTAGAATGAATTTAGAATAACTAAGAGGGGATGGGTGAATCAGTTATCCTTAGGTCTAGATGTAGCAAATAAAAACTTTCTATATTTCAGATCTACTCGGTAGCATTAGCATAAGTTAGCAACTTTAATCAAGCAATTTACTGTCAATTGAAATTAACTTGTAGAAACATAACAGTAAAGAAAACCATAATCATTCACACAAGTTGACACAAGTATTTAACGTGGAAACCCAATATGAAAAAAACCACTAGTAATATGCTACCAAGTTTTCACTCTTATGAAGTGATGCCCTATGAGGAGCCAACCCTATGAAAGGTTACAATAACACACTACTAGGTGTGACCTGGTTAAAGGATTTAATCACCTTGTCAGGAGTGGCCTTGTTAGAGGACTTATAACATTCCTATCTAAATGTCACCTTGTTAGAGGATTTATACAAATGACTATCAGGCCAACCTTGTTAAAGGATTTAACTGATACAATGGTAAGAAAGTAATCAGTAGTTGTGATCTGGTACATACAACTTACTTTGCAAATTTAGATCCAATTACAGCTCTGATGTTAACTTACTGGATAGCCTACATTGTCATTTCAACCTTCTAATCTGCTTGGAAATCCGTCAAGCAATCACACATGCAACTCTCTACTTCTGTATTTTGTCTTCTCTGCTAGATCATGCCAAACAGTAAATCAACAATGCAAACCTTTTTGCATACACATATACTCTTGCATTCATCCACACACTTCATGAATAACCCTTGAGGTTATCATATACCTCTCTATCTAGGTTAGATAAATCTTTTTCCACTTAAACAAGATCGTAGATCTTAGGTTAGGTCAGATCCAATGGATCATTCCATCTTTGCATTACATTTACTTCCCCAAAGTAGTCTCTAATTAAATCTTAAAACCATGCATTAATTATGGTTACACATAAATTAAATGACGTGGATCAATCTTTAATTAACATTAAATATCCCAATAAAATTAACTAAGTCGGCCAGAGATCTCAAATCTCATCATTACTCCAATTACTATAAGTCAGCCAACATCTCTATTTTCACTTGGCAATTTCAATGGTGCTCGACATTGAACAACTTTGCTCGTCATGAACAACTTTACTCAGCACAAGCAACTTTGCTTGGCACAGAATAGCCAGAAAAACTGTCTTTGAAAGATAAACAACTAATTACTTTTCAAGAGTGCCAACTGATCAAGTACCCTTTTATTTGCCTCAACTCAACCATTCACTTGGTCTTCTTGTTAAATCTTCTTCATCAACAATAAATATGGTACTCAAACAGATAAAAATAGTCTTGCCACTTAAGGTTTGATAGCAATGACAAAACAACAATTGCTTGCATTGTCACTTTCCAATAGGTATCTGATACTTACAAATGATGTAGTTCAAGATGAACATCTATTTTCCAGTGGCTTTGATTAGCCGCACAACCTTGACCCACTTAGTGAAATACTTAGTGGTCGTAATGATGTACTTGTGTCCACTTGAAGAATTAGCATAAATATGTCCAACAAGATCAAAGGCCCATTGTTGAAATGACCAATGTGTTATAAAAGGTATGAGTTCTCTGGCTAGAACATGGATAAGCTTTCCATGTGTTGACATTTTTGACATGTTTTAGAAAATTGCACAACATCTTTTTCTATTGTAGTCCAGTAGTAACCAACTCTTAATATTTTCTTAGCTAATGAAAATCCATTCGAGTGTGATCCACATACACCTTCGTGAACCTCTTTTAATGTGTGGTCAGACTCTTCTTGTTCTAAACACCTAAGAAGCATACCGTTAAGACCTCGTCTATATAAGTTAGTAGTGATGAGGACATAATGTGATGTTGTCCTAATTAAAGCTTATTTGTCATTCCTTTATAGGCCATTAAGTAAGGTTTGATTAGGAAGATAGGCAATTATTTTGGCATATCAGGATTGGTATCAAGAATTTAAGGCACAAATCACTTGGGATTTTGGTGTATCAAAGGCTGTAAAGGATAATTCTTCCACCAAGAATTCATAGAGGAATTGGTGTTCTTCCAGTTGTAACATGGATGCTAGTGTAGCCATAGCATCTACAACTTTGTTTTCCATTCTTGGTATTTGTAAGGCATCAGTTTCTCATCTTTTGTCTAATAATCTCTATTTACTTAGTTGATAATGAGCTGAGAGTCACCATACACATGTAACTCTACAATTTTCTGTTCCATAGAAAATTTGAGTCCATTTACCAATGCTTCATATTTTTAGATGTTATTTGTGAATGGAAACATCAGTTTATACACCTTGGGTATCATGTAGCCTTGAGGAGTGATAAATAGAACCCCTGCTCCAAATCTTTGTTTTGTGAAAGAACCATCAAAATACATCTTCCAAAAATATTTAGTTAAATGCATGATTGTTTCATTTGGAAATTCAATTATCAAAGGTGCATCATCTTGCAATGGTGAATCAACTAGTTGATCTGCTAGGACTTGTCCTTTGATAGCTCTTCTATCCACATACTGAATATCAAATTCACTAAGAATTAAGACCTATTTTACTAGTCTTCCTGCCAATTTTGTTTTATTCAAGAGATACTTGAGAGGATCTATTTTTGCAATAAATTTCACTATATGCAAGAGCATGCAGTGTCTCAGTTTCTGGGATGCAAAAAAAACTGCTAATAAATATTGTTCAATGATATTGAGTTCATAAGACACCAAGGTCCTGCTGATATAATAGATCACTCTTTCCTTTTTGTTTTCATCCTCCTGTGATAGAAATACTCCAAGTGATGTAGCCATAGCTGATATATAGAGTAGTAATGGTTTTCCATGAATAGGCACCATGAGAATAGGAGTAACCAAGTAATCTTTTAATTATTTGAAATTGTTTTCACAATGCTCATGCCATTTGAAAGTAACACCTTTGTATAGAAGTTTTGTGAAATTTTGCGCTCTATCTTCTAGTTGTGACATAAATCTCCTGATGGACCAAAGTCTTCCTTGAAGCATCCCAATTTGACTAATATTGTGAGGAGGTGACATTTCTAGTATAGCTTTTACCTTTTTAGGGTCCACCTCAATTCCTTTAGCTGATATAATAAGCCCTAAAATTTTCCCTGATTGGACTCCAAATGCACATTTCATTGCATTAAGCCTTAGTTGAAATTGCTCCATGCGATCTAATATCTTTCTCGAGTATTCAATGTAAGTTTTTCTTATTTTTGACTTGGCTAATGTATCGTCCACATATTCCTTTATGTTTTTGTGCAACATATCATGGAAGATTGTTGTCATAGCTCTTTGGTGTGTAGAACTAGCATTCTTTAGTCCAAATGGCATGACGTTCCAGAAAAATATTCCCCATGCGCATGTAAATGTTGTCTTTTCTTGGTCTTCAGGAGCAATCTTAATTTGGTTATAACCTGAGAATCCATCTATAATAGAATATATCTGATATCCCGTTGTGAGATCTATAATTATATCAATATTTGGCAATGGGAAATTATCTTTAGGAAAAGATTTGTTTAGGTCTCTAAAGTCTATGTAGATCATGATAGATTTATCTGTTTTAGAAATTGGTACCATATTAGAAATCCATCCTGTATAAGTGATGACTCTTATGAATCCAAGTTTTAATAGTTTTTCTTGCTCTGCTTTCACTATTAATGCCACATGTGTATGCATCTTCCTTAATTTTTATTTCACAGGTTTGATCTCAGGAGCTATAGATAAGTGATGCATTATTAATTCAGGATCAAGTCCAGGCATATCAGTGTAAGACCATGCAAAGTTGATCTTGTTCTCTTTAAGGAATTCAATGAATTGTATATTTTCTTCTTCTAATAAGGATTGTGTTAGGTGAACAAATAGAAGTGCTTATATTGTTCCCATGTTAATTGGTTGTGTAGGTTCTATCAGATATGAAGATATTTCTTGAAAGTGCTCAGGGAGGATATCAAGAATCTCATCTTTTGGCGCCTCTAAGAGGTCTTCACCATCAAATACATCTTTTATTTTTACTACTTTAGAATCTGATACTGCCATAATGTGGTTTTCACCATCAATTATTTTCTTCTTTTTATTTTTCAATTTGTGACTAAGAAACTTGATATCCTCCTCTGACATGCTCATGCTCGTTGCATTGGTGGAAGAAGGATAAGATTCACAAACATTTAGATAACATGCCAAAGTATATTCATTAGGAAATTTCATGATAGGAGTAGGATCTGAATTGGTCCAATCCATTAGGTCAAGGTTTACCAAGGATAGTGATTTTTAGTTTGGTAAGGATAGCATCGCGTCAGTATTAAGACTATTAACTGACAAAACATGTTCTGTTCAGTCGGCTTCTACAACGTTTAGATTATTAAGAGTTGAATCATCATTAATAGTGTTGTTGTTAGTAATATGCGGACCTAACTCTAGAGACTCATCAAATTGAAACTCATATCTTGTATCCTTTGAATGTCCTCTAGACCTAGTAAAGCACCAGTATCTCCTTCAAGAATCCTGGGTAGTGGTATCTCATCTGATTTTGGGAAAAGAACGGTGTTAGGGGAAGTGTTAGAACTTTCTCCTCTCTCCAATAGAGATGCAAATTTGTGAATCACATCTACCTCAATGTCCATGGTAGCATTAGATAGGTGATCTCAGTCATAATCATGTGAATCTGTTATTTTGTCATCAGATTTGTTTAGGAACTCAACAATAGTTACTTGATGTACCCTATTAGCCACTTGTAGATCAAAGTGTGGTAATTCTAAGACATGTGAAATTGTGACCAATTACCCCTAGTTAGGATGTACATCTTTTTGTTGGGGTATTTATTCATGAGTTTCTTCTATCTATTATACTTCTAGAGAGTCTTCTATTGTTTTCTCTACTTCTTGGACATCAGCTTGTGGTAACAAAGGAACATGATGCTCTTGTTGTGCTAAAAAAGTAGGTACATATCTTTCTTTTTGATATTTGTGATACTCAGTACTAATGTGTAATAATCTTGCATATGTCCATGGTTCCAATGTTGTTTCTTCTTCTTCATCATCACTTCCTTCATCGAAGATTGGACCATCTCTTGAAGTAGGTATTTCTAAACTGTTATTGCAACCTAATCTCGTTTTGTATTTGGTGTTTCTGAATTCCATGTGTATAGGTTCAACAAGTCCTTTTCCTTTATCTCCTAAAGGTCCTTTCCCTTTGTATCCAATTTTTTTGAGAAGGTCATATTCTTTACCATTCTTTTCTAGGGATATCTCCACATGTTTTACCTCATTTTCTCATTGTTATCCTTTATAGAGCCAAGCCAAGACTTCTTTATCTTCTTTTTCATATTCTTGAGAAGTAGAGGCTCTAACCATACCAGTTGGTTTGTGAATGTCTTGTTCTTTTTATGTAGTAGGTGTGAAAGATGAGGAAGGTTTCCCATAAGATCTTGGAGACATGGGAATGTTAGTCAATGATGGCATCATGTCTACTTTGTATTCCTCCATACTAGTTTCTTCAAGTTTTAGTGTCTTTCCAAAGCTTCTCATCACCGTGTCTTTAGAGGTTTAAGGTATGGATTCTTTTGGGACTTCCTTATTATTAGGAACCATACTGTCTTCTTTAACATTGTTGCAAGTGTAGCTTGAATCTGTAGGAATTGTCACTTCTACCCCATTATGTGGTAATTTCATGCATTGGTGGTAAGTAGATGGAACTGCTTGCATTTCATGTATCCAAGGTCTCCCTAGTAATATGTTATAGGCCAATGGTAGATCGAGAACTTGACAAATCATATTAAATTAAATTGGTCTTATTCTAATTGGTAGAATAATGAGCCCTTTGGGTGATCTTTCTTCTTCGTCATAATCCTTGATAGTTATCTTACTTCTTGAATCAATGGTTTGTTCTGAAAGACCCAATTTCTTGATCATATTGAGAGTACATATGTTCAACCCTGCGCCTCCATCTATCAATACCCATTTGACACAAGATTTTTGAATCAAGAATTCAATGTGAAGGGTTTGGTTATGTGAATGAGTCAAGGACTTGTTATCTTCTTTTGAAAAAGAGAGGTAATGTGGAGCTGAAATATGATTGACCATTGCATGGAACTTATGTACATTAATGTCTTTTGGAACATTCGTAGAATGTAGGGCTTGTTCAATAAATTCCCTATGCACTGAAGAGATCTTTAGTAACTCAAATATAGAAATTTGAGCTAAGGTTCTTTGCAATTAGTCTACCAAGTTATAGTTTGAAGATGGTATAGTAACTATTTGTCTTGTCACTGCTGGTTTTGGAATTGTGATAATAGGTACTTTAGAGGATGTTACTTAGATGAGGATTTAGCTCCTTTAATCATGACTTGTGCTTGGCTTTGAGTTACCACATTTGAATGTGTTGATGTGTCTTTGACACCTTTAATAGTGATCACATTGATTGATTCACATTTAATGTCCAACATGTTAATCAAATTATTGTTATGAGAGTAGGTATAATTCACTTCATTTCCTTTTCCTTTAGAAGCTTCCCCTTTTTTGTAGTTACAGAATGGTTTGTTAAATGTCATATGATCTTCATTAGTGGTATGTCCTTCCACTTTGATTTTTCCTCCTTCAATAAGGTCTTGTATAATGTGTTTGAGCTTAACATAGTCATTGGTCTTATGTCCTTTGTTCTTATGAAAGACACAATAGGCATTGTCATTCCACTAGCTTGGTTTAACTTCTGGTTCCCATGGTTTCGAGTTTGGTATCGTGAGGAATTTATTATCCAAGAGTGTCTTCAAAACTGTCTCAAGAGGTTCTCCCAATGGAGTAAATGTTTGTGGAGGTCTAGAAATCCATGGTTTTCTCTTGTTGTTCCCATTGGTTTCTCTTGGTATTGTGGTTATTACCTTAGCTTCTTTGTTTTCTTGTAAGTTGTTCGCTAGATTAAACACTATTGGGTTAGGATTTGCATTTGATGCTTCTACAACTCCATCACTAACAAAATTCTTGTTTTTGTTCCACCATTTAGGTTTTTTGTTGTATTTGTTAGATTTTTTATCACTTTGGAGTGTGATATCACCTTTCTTGACCAAAATGTCTTCAGCATGGATATTTTTTTTTATCATTATATCAAAAATAGGTGAATCTTGCAATTGCAAAGCATAGTTTATTTCGGGTGCCAAGTTGTTAATAAAGATTTCCATCTTTTTAGATTTGGGTATTTCTCTTGAGTACCTTGCAAAGATTATCCTCCACCTTTGTAAAAAGTGTGTAAAGTATTCACCCATTCTTTGTTTCTTGTTACAAATATCCATCATGGTTACGTTATGTTGTATGTTTTAGGAGTAATGTTGGACAAATATTTGTATTAACTCCTCAAAATATTGTACACTAGGTGTGAGTTTGGAGAACCACTCCATAGCATTTCTACCTAGACTTCCTAGAAATAGCCTCATTAGATAAGTAGGTTCATGCATGTACTCTATGCTTAGAGCATAAAATTCTCTAACATGGTCATGTGGATCAGTTTTTCCCATGTACTTCTCGTATTTGGGTCTTGCCATGTTAGGAGGAAATGGGACCATGTTGATACTCTTGTCAAAAGGAAATGGACATATGTGTTCCAAAGAGTATTTTTTTTTTGGTCTCACCTTTTCTTTCTTGAGTTTCACAAGTTCGGATTGCATTAAGGTCAATTTCTTGGTAAGAGTAGAAATAGGTTTTGGTACCTCTTTTTCCTTTAGTCTCTAGACATCATAGTCTTTGGGAAGTCTTACCCCAAGAGAAGCTAGGTTTAGGAAATATTTCTCCTTGTCTTCACCAATAATCTTTTCCAAGTTCCTTTGGAATTTTCCACTTTGCTTGAGTTTTTTATACTCTTCTTTGGATATGTCTTCATCACTATCTGAATAAAACAAAGGATGATTGATATTTTGGTCTTTGTGACTACTTTCTTGTTTGTTATGGTCTTTTTCATTATTATATTCATCAAAAGCTATAGTCCATCCTTGATGAGGAGCTTCCATTATGGGTGAGTCTTGATCAAATAGGGGATTGCAAGATGTCTCTCCCTATTGAAACTGGAGTAATCTAGGAGGTATCCTTGATTTGTCAGCAACGTATTGATTATGTCTTGTGTTAACCATGAAAGCTGGGTCTCAACTTTGTCAAATTTTTTCCAATAGTCTCAAATAGGATTTCAAATTGTCCAAGTAAGTGTATCCAAGTAGTGAAAGAGTGTTTGTGTTTTTTTTGAGTGAATGAATCTAGCATCAGAGGGTTAGAAGTCCCTGATAATGATATGAGAATCAAGAGATTTTGATAAGTGAAAAGACCACATGTTTCTGGACCAATTGTGAGAATCCAAAAGGACATGCAAGGAAGATTTCTAAGAAAATTGTGAAACAACAACAGGCGGACCAACAAGAGCAACAATACCAGACTGAAGAGCCAAAATGGTATCCATAAATACTAATTTTCTCTTAGTGAAATGTGTGCAAGTACCCACTATCCTAGATATGACTCCCTAAATGGGAGTTGTGATTTACCAGATGCGAGCTGATGTAAGCCAAATACGAGCTTTGATATTTGGTATGTGAGCAACTTTCCTGAATGCAAGCCAAGAATGACCAAAAGAAATCAAGTTCTCTAGATGTGAGCTAATGCAACTAGATTTGACATAGGAAATATCATATGTGATCCTTTGATGGTTTTTCAAGTTTTGTCAGTTTTGTCTTGAAGTACGTGAAATTTTTTTTTCTGTCAATAGAGTTTGTCTGAGACTTTTCAGAGAGCTTTAAACAACATGTATGTCAGGGATTGAAATTTATTCCTTATTTTGAGGAGATTATATTTTTAGTGAGATTTTAGGACACATCAAGAAATGTTTCTTTGTTAAGGTGACTCAAACACATCCCTATTCCCTAGATTCTAGGCATAGAGTGAAAATCTTTGCTCGTAGACTTAGGTACACACTTACATGCTGATCAGAATACGATCATCACCAAGCACGCAATGGCTCTAGTCATTATGTCATATTAGTCAACTCTAAATGCAAGTGAGGGCACAAAATGACAAGTATCTTGGGGAAATTACTATTTGCCTTGCAAAAATATTATCACCATTTCAGAGATAAACCAGGTAGTTTGACTAAAAATGTTGTTTAATTTTAGGCATCCATTAACAATCATCCCCCATAACATTGCACAAGGAAAAATTGAGGCGTATAGCCCTATGAGTAATCAAATGTGTGTAGTCTCACAAGAAATATTCAAGCGGCTCCACTCTGCACACACTCAAAATGTTCAAGGAATGATGTTGAAATTTCAGGAACAAAACTGACTATGTCTTTTGAGGCTTTGGCCTACAAGGAAGCATATTTATTATTGTGAGTTGGAAGGGTTGGCATAAAACCTTTCCTCCCTTGGGTTGTCCTAGGAGATGTTTTCCTCAACTGGGAGGCCCTCTAATGTTTTGAAAGCAAATTACAAAGGATTGGGGACTTAGGAGTCTAGATTTCTGATTCTTTGAAAGAAGAAGAGAATACTCTCCTATTCCATGCTGTTTTCTCCCACAAGCACACTAAACATGTTCATTTTTCTCAAAATTTATAACTCAAAACTCAATCCCCCATGATGAGTCTTTGATTATTCAAACTTGGGAAAAAAGAGAAAATACTCTAGTTGGACTAAGTAATGTGTTTAAGTTTGACTTTTAAATTCCTATTGTAAGAAAGAACAAAGCATATGAAATAAATTTTGTCTTGTTCAATTTCCCCAATTTAAGATGATTTTCTTGTTCAATTACTTTCCCAAAATTAGACAGTTTGAGATTTGTTCATTTTCCCACAAATTTACCGATTTGCTTGTTTAATTACTATCTAAATATTAGAAAATTTGTTGGTTACATTTCCCCAATCTTAATAAATATCTTGTTCAATTACTCTCAAACTTTAGAAAATTTGTTTTCTTGTTCATTTCCTCAAATTCTCATCAATTTTTAAATTGAATTTTGAGTTTCTGATTTTCCTTAAAGGAAAAGAGCATAATCCTCTGGTAAATTTACCAAATGATGGAAAATGTTCTTAACTTTGAAAGCTTAGCAAAACAAAAGTCAAGTTGAACGATTTGGCAACCTGCAACCCACAATTTAGTAGTTGCTTTCCAAATTTTTTACAAAAAATCCTTTGAAAACAACTTGCAAGCAAATGTTAGGCTGTTCAAAACACAAAAATAGACATGGTTAGAAGATTAGTGGTTAAACTTTCAAATTTGCAATTCAACCAACCAAATGCGACTACCTTTACTGGATGTGATTCTAGAATTACTAGATGCGATTACCTTTCCTGAATGCAAGATTTTGGAATAAAGGCGATGCAGGAATTACTTGATGTGAGATTTCCCTGGATGTGATTCAAGATATAATGGATGTGATATCATAAATTAAGGATGTGATTCTATTTCCTGAATGCAGTGATCTTTCCTGAATGCGAGCTTTGGCAACTAAAGGAGACCCTGGACCTGAAAATAGAGAACACAAATTAGCCAAAAAGAAGTTAGATATGAAGATAAATCCAAGGATTTGCCCCACAGTGAGCGCTAGAAATGTGTGTGTATTTTGTGGACCTGCAAGCAACAAGACAACACTTCAATATATCATTGCATTAGTGAGATAAACATGAAATAACAAAGGAAAAGCACATATACATCACTAAAATTGACATATTTCTCCCTATCTAATAAGAGTATGATATAGGCTATAATTTTCCCTCATATTATGCATAAATCAGTGACACATTCATGCTTAGAATGGAAGATTTTAATAATGCAAGCTAAATTCTTAAACAAAGTTCATTTTAGGTGCTCCAAATGAAAGATTATGTAATTACTATGAAAATGTGAACTAAGAAAACACTTAACTAGTTAAAAATCAGAGCAGCATAAGATTACTTTAAAATTCTAAAGATTAAGGGCCCACTGAGCTCAAAATTCATTCCTTTTATAGAAGAATTTGAGAAATGAGAGGTCAAGATTGAATTGTGAAGAGAGGTAGAGATTGAATCCTTGGTGATCCATGTGAGCTGATCCAAGTGATTTAACTCTCATGTGCTAATGGATTGACTTTCCATTTTGCAAGTGAGGATTTGTAATTAGGGAATTTATTTAATTCCTTTTAATTAATTACCTTAGCCATGTATTTAATTCTTTGATTTAATTGATTTGATTTGATTTAATTGGGTAAGGAAATTAATGTAAGTTAGTGATGAGATCACTTTATTTTTAGGAAATTAATTTTGATTTAAATGAATTATGCCTATTAATTGAAGATTTTTCTTGACATAATTAGGGTATGATCACACTTAGGGAAAATAGGGTCTCTGGTCAGAGCAGACCAAATTATGGTGGTTACAATGAATACATGTAAGATTAAGAATTTATAAATAAGGGACAAATTTATATGAGGATATTATCTTAAAATCTGTTACTAATCTGTGAACAAAGATATCTCTTTATGTGTTCAATAAATAGAATTGCATTCTACATGTATAAATAACTTAAAAATCCTTTATTTCCCTACTCTATGAAAACTAACTACTAGTAACCCTCAAAATGATTTCCTTTCAAAAAATACATAGATTTCTCTCATCTTAAGTGTTACATTCACACAAGATTTTTAGCATCATGGCCCCAAAATAAATAAGCTTTACATTTACAAAAATAAATCTATTAATTTAAACTAGCAACTCCTTCATTCCTAGCTTTGTCATCTTCACAAATGTAATATGAGGTAGCCACAATTCCTGCAATTCAAATGGTTTTTTCATAAACCATGGGAGCTCACCTCCCATCTAAGGTCTCTAAAAGACCACCCTCGAGCTAGGGGAAACTAGATTGGATCAGGTACACACATGCAACACACATTACATCCTAAACACAACAACATTGACACCCTCCCAAGGTATGCACAATTGAATCTTCTAAGATTCATTTGAGGGGTGAGGTGGAAACTACCAAGTAGGAGAATTCCAAGAAAGATAACCTCTTCACTATTGAGTTGTAAACACATGCCTTCCCAAGGCTATTACTATACCCAAATTTTCACATTTCTCATCCATGATCCCTTATAACCCCCAAGAGCAGACAACAAGAAAATTGAACATGGAGCCCATAACATCCATGTATCTCCCTCTTCTTCTCAAGAAGAGACTCTACACTACAAGGTCTTCCCAATTATCCCTCACAGACAATGTCTCTCTCCCCTCCCTATGGTGAGTTTGGCCATTCACAACCATTAAAACCACAAAAACATAAAACAATGAGAATGGAAAACAATGATATATAGTAATGTGTATCCCTAGGTAGTTTTGATCATATTGTAATTGGAAAAGATATCGGGTTTTCTTACTGATTCTTTCCCGATTGAGCCCTCAAATAAATTTAAAATATTAATAATATATATATAGTGAATAATCCACTTTTTCTTAGAAAAAAGAATGGAAAGCAATGTAAATCTTTCAACAACACTTCTACCACAAGAAATCATTTACACAACTAGATTTCACAACAACTAAATTCAAACAAGAATACAAAAGGAACCCACACATGGATCTAGGGGTACCAACCTTACTCCTAGAAAATGGTTTGAAGTTGAGATGAGCCCTTCCTTTCCTATCTTTTCTTCCCTTAGCTTCAAACTAGCAAGTCCTTCAAAGCACAACAGAAGGTCTCCCAAAAAATGGAGAGTGGGAAATCGACCCCAACTCTCCTCTCCATCCTCCATAAAAAGGCTCCCTACCCAACTCTTACCTCTTCCCAACAAGATGAGAGGTGACATGAGTCATCTTACCTAACACTTGTTTTTTTCATGCATGAAAGAGACCCCAATATCTTGAAGAAGGAGATAGTCTTCCCTCTTCCCAATTTTAGCCACTAACCAAGCATGGTACTTTAAAAGGGTCATAAATGAGATTAAGACACTAAAATCATTAAAAAATAACCCCTAACCCATAGTATAACTATAGGAATAGATATTTATAACCCTAACTACCCTTTTGGGATGATTCTAACCCTTCTAAAACTCACTTAGAGTTTACCTACGAATTTCTATGATGGAACTTCTTGATTTGGGTTTCCAAGGCAAGTAATCCCCACATGGGAACACTAGAAGATAACCTAGGGTGAAAAATTACCCTATAAATCCCCATGGGAATTCCAACTCACAAATACATGTGCCAATTGGAACTACAAGAACATCACATTTACACATTGGCATGCCTAAATGAAAATCACAAAAAATAGCAGAAATAAAATTTACAACATGCATAATTACATTTACAAACATATATATTACATTACAGTTAGGATATTTCCTCCTTTAGGGTTAACCTTGGCTTCACAAGGATTTAACATTAACCCAATCTTGTTTCCCTGGTTGAATCCATGGTTTATTTACCCGCACACTTGAACAAAGCATCAATAGTCTAAGAAATAAATTATACATACATGATATTTTATTGTAGACACCTAAAATTGACCAGGTGTGTCTCAAGCATTCCAAACTATAAATCTCAGCCAAATGCCTTAAAATCTCATCTCAATGTAAAACAAATGGATCAAATCAAATGGACATTTATCAAATCAAAAGATCAAATAATCATGAAATCAAATAATTAAATTCAAGCCTAAAGGGATTAATCAAATTATGCAATTAATTTTTCAATTGTATAGTTCAAATCAAAAAGATCAAATCCAACTCATTCACCCTTCCATGGCTAAATTAATTAAATGATTGAGTTATTTAATTCCTATTATCTTTGAGACAACCAACCAACTTTCCCTCCATTTGAGAACACCTCAAATCTTTTGACTTAACTAAGCTTTGATCATGATCAACTCACTCTACCCCCTACCCTTGGGAAAATACTATAAATACAAGCCATTTCCTTAGTGTTTGGGATCCAAGAATTCAAGAGAAAAAACATCCTTATTATAGGCACATTCAGAGCATATGAGGAGCATTTGAGAGCTTTTTGAGAGAATTTTAGCATTTGCATTACATATAGCATATCATGTTTAGGAGCATTTGTTATTTTCTCATATGATCTTGGAGCATTTTGAGCATTCTAGCTAGATTGGAGTATTTAATTTTCATACATATCTTGTTCTAGGATTGTCCTTGAGAGAGATTAAGCCTGAGAGCTCTCTTAACAAAGCTTGGATAGAGAACCATGAGACGATATAGATTGTTTAGCTTCAATTCTTAGATTAACTTGTTTTATTTTTCCATAGAATTGTTGTTTTCAATCTTAATTTCATGAAGCTGTATTTTCTTACACACATAATGGCACCCACCGTGGGGCTCTAAGCCTCTTTACTGACATTTTTATCTTAATATTTGGTGTGTTTGCTTGGTTTTTGGTGTTTTTTCTTGTAGAAAACATGAGAAGAGTCGCCTATGCTATGCCAAGAGCCACCTAAGAACAACAAAATGCCACCTATGGAGCTTGATTCATCTCTGTCTTTCATTTTTCTGTCGCATCTGAGATAAAGTGGGCCACCTACCAGATAAATTGTGCCACCTGTTAGATAAAGTGCACTACCTATGACTTTTTAACAACTGCCTACCAGCCATCTCTGACTACATTTTTATATTTCCTAAACTGCTTGTTTCTTTTATTTAGCCACCTGTGGTATTTTAAGAGCTGCGTTTAAGAATTTAACAATCACGTCTAAAGCTTTAAATTATGCTTAGTAATATTTGATAGCCGTTGTTTAGATATTAAATGTCACGTAATCATTTTTTCTTTAAATCAAGTTTTAATTAATTCTGTCACTGGTGTTATTCTCTATGTTTTCCTATTTTATAGATGAAAAATCACCCAAAGGTACAGAAATAAAAGAAGTGGATCTCCAAGCCTAGCAAAGAGGTAAGGATCAAAACCAAGAATGATAAAGAGATACATAATGCAAATTTATTAGAGATTTTGTTTGAAGAAGAGCATTTGTATGATCATTATATTAAGGTGTTCTTTGCATATAAATGAAAATTTCCTACTCTCTAATTGAGTTTGCATGCTTACTTCTTTAAAGGCTTTAATTGATAAATTGTTTATTTGAAAAGAGCTTTTAGGAGGTATTTGTGTCATTTAAGGTTTTTTCAAGTTTTCTTCACTTTGTTGTGCTTTGTGTTGACTAACTTGTTGGAGGAGATGGAGTGGGAACGATCGCCACTAGGTGAGTAAAAATAAGCAAAAAACTTAAAAATGTGCCTAGCCCTTTGCTAACTTTGAAATCAGGTACTTATCTCATCAAGATTGCATTTGATCAAATTGTGGCTTTCCTTTAAATCTAGCATAAGTAGAAAATCCTCTATTTTGTCCAAATTGAACAAGCATTAGGCATATGCTCTTCACTTTTCGAAGTGAATCAGAAAGCCAAATGTGCAAAGCCAATTTGGTAGAAAGACAAGGATAAAAAATTGAACCACACATTTCAATTCTAAGAATCTCCTTGTTAAGGGGTTGAAAATGAACAAATATGTTTGAAGTGTTTGGAACAAAAGGGAAACAATAGGGATATTCTCTTCACTCTTTGAGTGAATCAAATTCCCAAACTTGTTGGACCAAGTTCAATTCCTGGTTTTCATGAACATGCTAGCTAATTAGAGCTTTAAAGAGCCTGCCTCCCGAGAATTGCCTTACGAGGACGGTGAAAGGGAACGACCCAAAGTGGGAGATATTTGCTTTTACCACAATATTGTCTGACCCACTATAAATAATGCACTTTTTCTTAATTGGGAAGTGACTAAAACTTGTGCAAGCCATCCTCACTTCCTCTAGTAGTCCTTCAGGATTGCACAAAATTGTACTTTTGTATGTGTGGGAATCCCTCAAAGGGGTAAAGGATCTTGTTAAGGTTTATACCGGAATAGGTTGGAACCTGATAAAATAGCAGACCTACCTTAGTAGAGCCATGATTTAAAAATCCAAATTTGTTGATGCTAAGGTAGATTTCTTATAAGACATTCTTGTGCAAACCTGTTAAAACATCTGAGAACATACACTTTAGTGTGGTTTTTAGGGATATGATGCAAATTTTATGTGTGTGTTGAGTTTGTACTTCATTTTCATGTAAGAATACTTTTTGATAAATCTGATCAAAGACCTTAAAACTTTAAACCCTGAAAACATCAATAAAATTGTCAAAATCAAATCTGATTAGCAAAACGCCGCGTATAATCATTTTAGAGCCGCTTAAAAATAAAGTTGGGCTGCTTTTTAAACTTAAAAAGCCACTTTGTAATAGTTAAAAAACCACTTGTTAACCGAAAAGAGCCACATACAAATATTTCCAAAATGCTTGGCAACAGACAAACGCCACCTGCCAACTGCAGAGCGCCATGTAAAGAATTTCTAGTAACCGCATATTATCATTAAAAGGCTACCTACACACAGGTAAGAGCCGCCTGGAATTTTTAAAAGGAAAATAGTGGGTACCTGCTGAAAGTTTGAAAACAAGAAAATTTAATTTTTGGATACCCTTTTGGACGTTCTAGCACTGTGGATACCTATCTTGATCAGAATTTGCCATTATTGGGCATTTCACAAATTTATACACAGATTGGTCATTTAAGCAAGTTTAAAAACCTGAGATCTTCATTTGACATAGGTTAATGTCAGTCTTTACTCGATCACATTACATCAAGACTACCCTAAAACTAGACGAGTCTTATCTAAGACAAGAGTGTCCCTTCCCAGGTGATCCTTTTTCTATAAATCCCATACACGAACCCATCAAAGAAATAGAACTGAGGATGTCTTTTCCATTTGGTCATATAGATCCCGATCAGATTAATCACGTAAACAAGGATATGACTCAACAAGGAAATGTTGATCCTAACAACAAAGGATCCAACAACAATACCAATGGAGGGACAAACATGGATCCTAACAATCAAGGGATGAACAACACCAATAACGGGAGCAATATGGACCCTAATGATGAGGAGTTAACCGATGAAAAGGTTACCAAGGCTATGCAAAGCCCTTTCTTTATGAAACTTGTGGACAAAGTATTGGAAAAGGACAAAGAAAAATACTTCCTGGACCTAGCACAAATGGGTCTCAAGCTTCCACATGATTATGATTTCACCAAACTCAAGAAAGAAGAAGCAGAGGCTAACCCCATTGATATCATGAACAAAAAATTCTAGCTTTTTCAAATACAATTGGACACATTAAAAAAAAGTGGGGCTCCTAAACCTTTTTCTATTGAAGCCTTGTGTCCATTTCCATTTGACAAGTCCTTAGTCATGATACCATTTCCCACAAATGTCAGTTATCCAAAATATGATAAATATGAAGGAACATCTGATCCTCAAGATCACTTAAGGGAATTTTTCACCCTAAGTCTAGAGTTCATGCATGACACAACTTACCTTATGAGGTTATTCCCTAGAAGTTTGGGAGGCATGGCAATGGAGTGGTTCTCAAAATTACCCTCCGATATTAGGACCTTTGAGGAATTAGCCTCTAAATTTGTAACCCACTATTCTTATAACATTAAGCACGAGGTTACAATGCTAAATCTATGCAATACCAAACAAAGAGATGGAGAGGGATTCCTAATTTTCCTACAACGATGGAGAGTGGTATTTGCTAGATACCCTTGAAGTGTACTCGAAAAGGAAAAGATGGATATCTTTGTGAATAGCTTGAATCATGAAATGAACTATCGACTAAGGCTACAATGTCCTAGATCATTCCAAGACTTAATTGAGAATGGGGTGACAACGAAAGAGGTATTGGTGAAAAGTGGAGAAATCAAACTCTACAAAGATAACAATAATAACAACAACAACAATACCTCCAACACCAATCAAAATCAAAATAACAACAACAGAAACAACAGTAGATATTGGACAAGGAATAACAACAACAATAAAGGAGTGGTCAATGATGGAGTGGTGGAAGCTAATACTTTAAAATCTATCCCTTTCAAGCTCACTCAAAACTCAGCTCAAGCCAATAACGTGAATCAAGCACCCAAAGTGCCCTTCAACAACAACACTAATAACAACTTTGGAAATAATCAAAGGGCTTCTAAACCTAAACCATTCTTTGCACCTACACCCAAGAGTATATTCACTACTTTGGGTGAACAATTGGAAAATGCATTAAGGAGACTTATCGCAAATAAGCTTATCAACCTACCAAAGGCTCAACCCTATGAACCTCACATCAAGCCAAACTGGTGGAATGAGAACAACCATTGTGACTATCATCGAAATAGGGGACATAAGACTAACAATTGCCTACATCTCAAACATGTGGTGCAAGATCTCATAGAAAATGGTGTGATAAAGGTGGACAAACCTCAAACTAATGAAGATCACATAGCCTTTAAAACTCCTTTTTATAAACATGAAAAGGGAGAATCTTCTAATTCCAACAACGGACGAAACAATGCAAATAATGTCAAAAGCAGTCATAATGTCAACTTTGCCCATACTTATGACAATACCATCAATGTTGTGGTGGTTAAAGACCAACCTATTCAAAGGTTTTCTAATGCCATCACAAGGGGGCAAGCCTCAAAGATTACCTTACAAGGGGTTACTCCTATTACTATTGGTCCTAAGACACCAACTATTTTGGCTAAACCAACACCACCCACCACAAAGCCTTATAGTTT
>MU225240.1:1785183-1797892 GCA_018584345.1 Thuja plicata | reverse complement strand
AAATACTTACTTAGCAAAACAGCTTTAACTGGAAGGATTGTGAAGTGGGTCATGGTACTTAGTGAATTCGACATTGAATATGTTGATAGGAAAGAAATCAAAGGTCAAGTTATAGCTGATCAATTGGTTGAATATCCTCAAGAATCTATACATCCTATACAAGTGGAATTCCTAGATTCTGCAATTGTGAATGTCGAAGCTAAGACATGGACTTTATACTTTGATGGATCCTATACCCAAAATGGCAGTGGAGAAGGCAATCTTTTGATTACACCACAAGGTTACACAATCCCAAAATCTTACAATTTATTGTTCCTTTGCACCAATAACATAGCAGAGTATGAAGCTTTGGTCATAGCAATCAAGACAGCCTTGGAATGGAATGTCACAAAATTGCAAGTCTATGGGGACTTTCAATTAATCATTAATCAAGTTAATAATGAGTATAATACTAAGGATGAAAAAATGTTGCCTTACAAGAACTTGGTAGACAACTGGAAGAAGTACTTTTCTTCAATTACTTTTATACGAATTCCAAGAGATAAGAATAGAGCAGCAGATGCAATGGCTACTTTGGCATCTTTACTTCAGCTACCTGATCAAAATGAAAAGTATGAGTTTTTGGTGGAAGAATTGGTGAAACCAACATTTGACCTACCTAAGACCCAAATTATTGCCCTTTTACATGGACATGACTCTCCATGGTATGGACCTATCTATGCTTACCTCAAAAATCAAACCCTACCTATAGACCAAACCCACACTCAAAAGCAAAATTTCATAAGACAAGTAGCCTGTTATACTATCCTTTCTGACACATTGTATCGTAAAGGTCTTGATGGAACACTCCTTAGATGTCTAGAGGAAGATGAATCAAAATTAGCTTTAAAATATGTCCACGAGGGGATTTGTGGGTCATATTCAAATGGTTTAAACCTAGCTAAGAAAATCTTACGTATGGGATACTTTTGGAAAACCTAGGAAAGAGATGCTTGTCAATATGTTAAATTTTGCAAGAAATGTCAATACTATGGGAACTTGATTCATGCATCGGCACAAGAATTAAACCCTTTTATCACACCATGGTCATTCTATCAATGAGGTTTTGACTTAATTGGTATGATTTATCCACCTTCTTCAAACAGACACAAGTATATAATCACCGCAACAAAATACTTTACTAAATGGGTTGAAGTTGTCCCTTTATCAACTGCAATAGGAAAAATAATTTCCATGTTTATCCTAAATCATATTATTTGAAGATATGGCATTCCTCATGCTATCATCATAGATAATGGAAAAAAAATTAAGAACAAAGATATTAATGAACTTTGTGACACATTCCACATTACACATCACACTTCATCCATTTACTATCCCCAAGGTAATGGACAAGCAGAAGCTACCAACAAGAACATCCTTAAAATCCTTAAGAGAACAGTTGGAAAATTAGGAAAGGATTGGCACCTTCAGATCAATCCAGCATTATGGGCCTATAGGACTAGTATTCAAACCTCAACAAGAGCTACACCTTTTTATTTGGTTTATGGGGCCAAAGTTGTTCTCCCTTTGAAATACCATCCCTCAGAGTTTCATTGCATGGACTAATAACGGATGAGGATTATAGAGTTGCCCGCCTTCAACAATTGGAATTGTTGGAGGAACATCAAACTCAAGCCTATGATCATTTAAAAGTGTATTAGAATTGAATTTCCAAAAACTATAACAAACATATCAAGCCAAGAAACTTTCAAATAGGAGATCTAGTATTGAGAGAAAATCCCAAAAATCAGGCTGATAGAGAAAAGAAAGGGAAGTGGGAAGAAAATTGGCTTGGTCATTTTGTCATTGTTTCTTCATTTGGGATGGGGACCTACAAACTGGTCGATTGTGATGGTGATGAATTACTAGAACCTATCAATAGCATTCATCTTAAGAGGTTCCACACCTGATTAAGAGGAAAGAGTACCATAATAAAATAGTATAAGTTGAAGAGTATCAGTTGATTCAAGCATCACCCTTGTACATGAAAATTTTTTAAAAATACCAAAATATCAGAAAATTCAAAAAGACAAAAACATTTGAAAAAGAGAAAAAAGTGCCTTGGTGAAAACCTAGCAATAGGCACCTTGGTAGAAAAAAAAAAGAGAAAAAAGAGAAAAAAGAGCAATAATCCCAAGAGGTGAAAACTTGGAAATAGGTGCCTTTTTTCCCTTAGGTGTTTCCTAGTTACATTTGTACATATTGTAGTTTCCTCATCTCACTTGTCCATATCCTCATTGCATCTGTCATTTGTGCATTTCCCTAATAAAGTTTCAGAGCTGCATTTTGTCGCATTCCAAGTTCAGTTGCCCTAAGTCTCACATTGATCACATTTATCACTCAGGGGCACACATCATAGATTTTGGTACCAATTGGATTCAATAGTACAAATTTGCAGTCACACATCAAAAGAAGATTTTCAGATTTAGGAGAAACATTTTGGAACCTTTGATGACTATCATTGTTCAACCCTAAACAATTTGATCACATAACATGATCTTTGAATCTCATTGACTTATTTTATCAGGATTAAAAATTGACACACCCTAAATGATCAGATTGTCTAGAATTCTTATTTGAAAATCCTGATACATTTTGCAAACACTTGGAATTTTTGATGAGTTTTTCATTGACTTTTTTGAATCATGTCCTTTTTAGCTAATCAATGATGTTTCGACTAGATTGTCCTAGATAAGAGACATGATGTTTTCTTAAAGATTTTGAGTGACTATTTTGAGGAAGATTCTTTAACTTGTGTGAATAAGACTAAGGACATGGTCATCAAAGAACCATAGAGGACATTCATATAGGATGAAGGGTTAACCTTTGTTTGTTTATGAAAAAGGATACCTTGGTTATTTAGATTTTTCATATCTTAATACCAACATCCACTTGCAACATTGAATCTGATTAAACCAGTATTCATACTCCCATAGTTGGTCATTCAACTAATGCGAGTTGTACTTGGTTTCATAGAAGGGGTTACCACACACGGGAAAGTCATATTCATATTCTTATGGTCACAGTGGCACCAATAAGGATTGTATCGACTCCTAGTTCTACAATGCTCTATGATGAAAATATATCTTAGTTTGCATTCCTTTTGCAAACCTTAAGGACAATTAGTTACATTGCATTTTGCATGTTTAGATTAAATTGCATTCATGTTAGATTAGTTGCATTTTGATTTTTAGATTAAATGCGTTCTTCAAAGCTTAGTTCTCAAATGGATTGTCTTTCTAGCATTTTTCCATGTTCGAGGGGGGGATTAAAGTTGACAATACTTCATCAAATTTACTGGTTCCAAGTCATTCAAGATGAGATTTTCCTTTGCATTCATCATCATTAATCATTATTCATTATATATTCATGTCAATAGAAAAACAAGAAAAAGATACATTAATCATTATTCATTATCCATATCATCATTTAGAACTGCATATCATAAATTAAATTGCATACATCTAAAAACACAAAAAGATAGATGCATTTCATTTACCATAAGCACTAAGTATTGCATTCATTGCATTGCATATTTCATACATGGTTAAAATCAGAAAAGCATATAGAGATAAATTCCATTAACATCATTTTCATCCATTTATCTATGTCCTACTCTAAGACATTTGCATCTAGAGCACAATAGAAATAAATGCATCATAGAAACATATAAACATGCATAAAAGGAAATCTCATGATATCATCAAAGGAGGAATCAAAGATCATCATAGATAAATGTCCATCATCAATGTCTATAACATAATTAGTACATCAAAGATACATCAATACAATGGTCCATACATCAAATTCCTGATCAAAATATACATATGATGCAATGTAATACATCCTGGGTCCATATCTGTCTCATGACCCAGCAGGGGCACCTGATCCATCTCCAGCCAAACCTATGCCTAAACCCCCTACACCATCTGGATCCCTGTCACCTGCTCTATCCTATGCACTAGGAGGTGCTTGAATAGTGCTCACACTGGTCGATAACTGAGCCAGAGTAGCAAGAAACTACTGCAGCATGGTCGTGACTTGATCTAATCTCGCTATAACTGTAGTCATCCTGACCTATAACCCTGAAACATCCTGCACTATATCATCTGAAACTGGAGGCACTGGAGGTGCCTATGATGTTGGTGGGGCCTGTTGTGCCTGAGGTGCTAAAGGTACCTATGATATAACCTATGCTGTGCTGACCTACGGGTCAACCTGTGGTATCTGTCCAGGAACCTATCTAGCCACTTGGACCTGTCTGTGCCTATGCCTGGCCCAATCTGCATCCACTCTCAAAGGAGCCTGACCCTAAGGCACCTGTCCACCTACTTGCCTCTGCCTAGGCTATCTAAAACCACCACCTCGGCCTCTCGCATGCTCTCCTCTCATCCGAAGCCCAGCTACTCTCTGTACCTATGGTGCTCTAGGTGCCCTCTAAACTTGGCACTGGCATGGTCTACCACCATCATCCCCATCATCTCCACCATCACCATCATCATTAGGAAGCTTGTCAACATCAAGGATAGGCTCTACCAGATCTATGAATCTCATGAATCGATGTCATAGAAACCACTTTCAATACCCTGCTGACATCCCCACATCCTCCACCTATGGCATTAGATCCCAAACACCATATCCAAGCTGATCTATCTGTAGACAGGCTGACTGGTAGTCAACCTATTCTCCCCACATTGACCTCTCAGCATGTACTCGGGCATATAGTGCCATACCCTATGGTATATCCTGCATCTGGCCAAACCGGCGTAGCACTCTCCCACAAAAAAATCTCTCAATCACCAAGGGTGATTGGCCTATCATCCATCAAGGTGCAAACATATAGGGTAACTCCTCATCATCCTCTCACCGCCTCTCACACTACAGATATAGCCTCCATACCACCTAATCAATATCATCAATCGTGCATCTCCAAAAATCAACCTTGCCCAGACGATGTTGGACAACCATGCCATCATATAAAAATGCATAAGGGTAACCCCAACCCCAAACTCACGCTGAGACTAGCCTAGTAATAGGGATATTCTCCCATGTCCATAATTGTAACAATACTGCACCTGCAGAGATAGTTGCACTGCGCCGATATACAATCTCATTCAAATCATGATATAACTGTGCCAACACACAAGAACCCCAATCCAATCTTCGTGGATGAGAAATTAGGTCCTCTATAATCTAGCCCCATCTGGCCGCAAAACCATGACCTCTCCTATTTGGTAATAATAATCCTCCTATCACAACTCCTAATAAAGTTGGTAAGGTGGGAAATGAGGCAAACTATGCCCATGTAATGCAATCATTTGCAATGGTGTTGTCTCCAAACACCCATCTGCAAATACTACTATCATATATTGCATCATAATACACCCACTCTCCATGAGTCAGGATCCTCAATAGTCTATATACATCCTCTGGCATAATAGTCATCTCGCTTAGAGGTAAATGAAAGGTATTATGGTCAGAGTTCCATCGCTCTGCCATAGCTATCAATAAACCTTGGTTCAACTAAAACTAAGGAAGATCTAAGAGGAAACTAAGTCCAAAAGTCTCAATAGTACACTGCTCAGGAGGTGTAAGCTCATCTACCAGATCAAATATCCATAACGCTACACCTCGCACCCACAACTTGTGGTAATGCTCCTACATTTTGAAACAAAGTACATCATGTTAGTTTTTCTCTTGATGAACCATTTTAAGTCAATCACAAAACATTAAATATATCTTTGCTCTAACTTGAGCATATCAACTTATTGTTCCTAACCTCTATATCGTGAGACATAAGGACAATTTGTAATCATTTTTAATCATATCTGATTGACCTATCAAACATTCATCATTATGACTTTTCTAACATCGTAAACACTATGTGACATTCTGGATGAACATTTTCTAGCTTGGAACCTAATTGAGTCATCTGGACGATCAATCAAACTAGGTTCATCTATTTTTCCTATATCAACTTTCAATTTTATGGTAGGCATCACTTAATTGAGTATACGTGGCTTTTTAAGCTAAGCATCATTTTAATCTTTGAAAGTGGCTCTTTACCATGCAAAGGTGGCACTTTACCAATTGGGTAGCCTTTTGTAGGCCTACGTGACATTTCAAACATCCTACGCGGCTTTTAAAACATGGTGTTTTCAGGCAGCACTTTGCATATCTTCCATTCCTAATACAACTCCATACGATCCCAAAGGAATCACATGAAGATCAACAAAGGTAATCAATTCTCCCAGCTTAAACTAGCACTCAGACTATAGAGTTTGTGGCTACCTTAGTACCGAAAGCTAACTCCACTTGGCAACCTATATCTTGCTTTGCAGCTACTAGCCCACACTAATCTACTTTGAAAAGAGAAATGAAAGAATATGTAGCTATAAAATCAAATAAAATATAAATATAAATACCTTGAATAGAACCCAAAGTCTCTACCACTATGCCCTAGTGTTTTGCCTAATAGTGATCCATTGTAGCAAACACTCTATGAGACCGGTCGACATCTCCAACTATAGGATTAGAAGCAACTGGCCTCTATATAGAATACTAAAGTGTATCCTAACTATAGTTGGCTACAATGTGACCAAACTATCCACATGAAAAAAACCAGTCCCTCTATCATTGCCTTTCCTAGCAAAGGGCACACTAGACTTCTGATAACTCCCTCTGCTATTACTCTATTGTGCACTCTATGCTAGCTAACTACATTGGTTGTGCTTGAAGTGCTAGGCATTTTGAAATCTCTTAGACTTTGAATTACAGCCCTGATTAGGTGGAAAAGACTTCTTTTCTCTTGGTTATGACTACAGATTGTGGAACTGATATTCCCGCTACTACCTCCACTGATGTGATAAGAAACATTCTCAAAATTTCTCAATGAACAACTCCCAAGTAACAATATCCATACTAACTTCCAACTTCTCCTCAATCTTCCACCAAACAGTTGCAAAAGAAGAAAGTTGCATAATTGCATACCTAGCCTTAATATTTCTACTAAAGGGATGCATAGAAAAACATCTATCTAGGCCAATAAGCCACGTCTCTTCCTCTAATCCTAAACCTTTTGCATCAAAAGGAGGAGGTCATTATCTCAAAAGGTCTCTCATATGATTAGCCACAATAGTATCAGGATCAGTTACAATGTTCCTACTTGGAGGAATTCTAGATATCTCCTTCACCCTCTCCTCTATTTGGGAGTGGTGAGAAACATCCTTCTCAACCCTGACTAGCTTAGAACCCATAGAATTCAAAATTGCCTACAAGAAATGTCAGGTAACTGGCTCCTCAGACTCAGCTTGTTCCTCACCTCTCTTCTCATCCCTACTCTATTGATGAACACTCTCTTTCCCAACACTAATGGAGGGGATATGAAGCCTACCCCTACTACAACCACTATCCTGACCCCTACCAACAACTCTAGTCTCAACAGACATGATTCCTGAAGCAACCAAAGAACCATACAATAATTCACAACATAACTCGAAATAAAGACAAAAGATAAGAATGATTCACAAACAAATAATCTTAAAATGAAACAAGGTTTTATGTCTATGTTTCATTTCAAGTTTAAACTATAAGACACCTAATGAGCATACATTACCTAGAGTTCCCAGCATAGAAACTTGGGCTTTGATACTAGATGTAATGCCCTGCTAGGGAACCCCTGTCTGATGAACAATTTTTTTTTTAAAGTTTAAACAAAAAGATCATACAATAATGCGGAAGAAATTACCATTTACTCACATAAATAAATACAAGCATAGATTAAAAAACTCAATGGTTCCATGACGTAGAATTACTTAAGATCAAAACTCAACTAGATAACCATAACAAGAGATTTCAAATTAATAAATGGATAACAGATATAACATCCAAAACAATAATTACCAATTTCTCATCTGAAACCATAAGGTTTACATCAAACTCACATCCTCTGCACATGTCGTAGGGTATGTAGTAATCACTCTAATATAAATAAGATACAATATCCAAACTAGGTATTACATGTGATATGCTAATACAAATTACAATATAGGAAATGATAATAAAAAAACCACCAAACAATAATCATACTAAGCACAACTACAAAAAGATCATCCAGCACTAGAACAAGGTCGTCAAATCTCAAATGGTAAATAATCATAGCCACCCATCCATGTGGAACCATAAAATTCCACCCCACCATGCTGAGGAGATAACAAAAGACCTCACTCGGATAACAAACCAAATAAAGAAGTGACAACTAAGCAAGGGGATCTTGATAGCTCTCTAACTCTAGGTGTGCTACATATATTACAAGATAAGACTCACTAATCTAGAGGCAACCAACACATGTAGGAAATCTAAGTTGTGTATAGGAAGCTGTCATCATATATTCTAACCCTTAAGTTTTGTCCTAGCGACCTCTCTAAGCCCTGACACTTAAGTGACCATATATGGTATCAATGACTTCACCAACAAACGAAGTCACTAACTATGCCAGACACACACTTCTGAAGGCAAAAAGCATCATCTCAACCTCCATCTTATCCTATACTAGCACTCAAGCATAGGTGAGGAACCTTATCTTATTTATTCATTTTAAAACCCCCCAATTATGTTTTATATTATCACTTTTTATGATTACTTGCAATAAGTGATCCTAGTGGCCACTTGTGGGCCCCAACACTTATTAAAAGCCACCCCATACTACACAGCTAGATAACCTACCCTAAGCTCACATATCACACATTATTCTTACAAAATAGGCACACATAAAGGAAAGCCCCAAATCCAATTCCTCACAATACAAGAAGAATGATCAAAATATAGAAATATACTCTCAGAGAATACACAAAAAAAACATGAGCTTACATGGTCAGGGTTAGGTAAGAAATATCAGATCACCACCACAACAAGGACATGAAAATTGAAAATACATCCCAAGCCTTTGTACTTTCCCTAGGGTCATTCTACTTCCCGAAATAAACCTTTATAAAATCATATTCTCGCATTAAAAGAAAGAACTAACTCACAAGACACAATTATCAAAAATAAAATTTCATATTAAAGTCATTCAATGACGTGATAAGTTTAACGATCGACCCACATAATACATGTCAAAATTAATCTATTAAGATCCTCATTTAATTCATGATACCAGAATATCCATAGGTCATATAAATTGAATAAAATAACTGAGAAAGTAAAAAAAAACATCTCTAAAATTACTTATAAAGTAATCATTAATAAACACCCCTTTAAAAAAAACTAACAATAATAGTAAAATCTAATATCAATGTTCACAAAATGAAATAATCATCAATATTAATTAAATACTATTAATTATAGTTTAAACAAAACATAATTACAAAATTTTAACATTAATTATTAATAAATTAAAAGTTACATTTTAATGAACTTTTAAACTTATAAAACATTTTTTGTTTCTAATTAAAAGCTTTTAAAAAAAAACTTTAATTTAAAAAAAAAAAAAAAAACAATTTTAAATCATGAGTTTGGGTGGGATGGGCCCCACACCCCTCCCTCCTCTCTACCCATGTGCGGCCTCAATCCCGCCGCATGAAGCTTTGCTGCCAAGCAGCAGCAAAGGCTACTGTGGATAATCTTGTTGCCTTTAGCAACTCGGCTGCCTTACGATGGCCTTGTTGTCTTACGACGGCCTTGCTGCCTTATAGTGGTCTTGCTGCCTTGGGCATCTCAGTGACCATCCAGAAAGCTTGTGCTTCCGGAAACTCTTTCCTAGGCGCAGGGTGGTGGGGTGAAATCCCACCGCCCTACATAAAAAAAAAATTATAGATTTTTTTTCATATATATATATATATATATATATATAATTCCAATAACTAAGAAAATATAGTATAATATATTTTTCTTTTACTAGTGTTTTTTGTTTTCTTTTTTGAAAAATAGAAAGATGTATAATTTTTTTCTAATTAATTTCTCTGCATTTTCTTGGAAAAGAATAATAGGAAGAATAGTTGAATACAACAGAGAGCATATACGAATACTTTTTTTTGTTTTTCTATAGTTGGAATTGGAAGAAGATTTTTTTTGTAAATGAAAATTTCTCACTTTGAATACACAATTTTTTTAAATTTAATAGAACTATAGTTTTCAAAAACCCCAGAAATCATATAGTTACAGTCCTTTCCTAGTTTTCCTAGGGTTTGATTTTCAAAATTTATAACCTAGTTTAATCAACTATTTTCTCCATGAATTATAAACTAATATTGAAATCCTTTTCACATATCTAAAAGCACAATTCCAATTTTTCTCCTCTAAAATCAACATGTACAATCATTCAGATACGAAGACACAATCTTTTCAGAACTAAGAATATGCAACATAGTTTTCAAAATCCTACCTTGAAATCACTGACGGTTCACAACAAGAATGCCCTGAAGTGAAGTTTCTTGATATACTCCCAGCTCAAATTCTGCAACCGAATCAGAACAACAATTGTTTGCAACCGATAATTTCTAGAAATTCTTCCAAACCTTCAAAGTAATTATTTTCACCACCAGAATACCCAAAACCCATAACTTCAAACCTTCAAAACAAAAACTTGTATGTGTGTAACCCTGATAATAATAATAGATACCTAATAAAGAGAAAAGAAAACCCTAACCATCAAAAATTAGAAAGTTAACCCACCTTTCCTTTTTTTCTTTTTTGAGAGAAAAATATTAATTAAATAAATAAAACTTCCTTTTATTTTGCATTTAAATTTGAATCTCTCATTTTTCTAATAAAAACAACTTGGATATAATTTTATAATTTCAATTTTAAATCAACTGAACTGTGAAAGCAAATTAGATAAATATTAAATATTTAAATAAATCAAAAAGAGCTTTATTGACTCAAATTTGAATTAAATACTTAATTAAATCTAAATATTCTATAATTCCACTTTTAATTAAACTCATTTATTTAAACATAAGTATTTAATTAATCTCATTAATTAAATACCATACATTTAATATTTAATTAAACCAACACAAATACAGATATAATTACTAACAAATGATTAATCCTGATAATCAAATAAACTCACATAATCATGACGAAGCACATTAACCAAATAACAACACACAAAGAAGTCAATCAAATCAACACACAACGAACTCAATAAGAGAGTAACCATGAATTCACGTGCCCTAGATGAATTCGGGTAGGGAAGTCAAACCGATCCTTGTCCAATTATAGGGAAAAATAGGTTTAGGATAAGGTTTTGGGTCTGACTGTTAACTCTCCTCTTTTACCATTTGAGACACAATTACGGGCACACTCACTCATGCCAATTTAGGGAAGATGATGCATTGTACCTGCAAACCTAACACCAGAAGAACACACATATACATCTAAAATATATAATAGAAAACAATGACAAAGATCGGTCAATCATCTGGATCTCACAATGCAAGTAACTACGTCTCCATCCTCTGCCATATCAAAAACATCAACAAGAAGCACAATACAGATATGCTAACCATACACATGCAAGTATGAGGTAAGTAACATAACAGTTCTAATATCATCATATAATTAATAACATCACAAAAACATAGTCACCATATATCTGCTAATACAAGATATAAGAGTCATAAATCCAACGATCACTAACTAATTGAGATAATATCTTCTCACCAAATAGTGGCCAAAATAATTTGGCATAAACAACTAAAAATAATAGCTGAAAATCATTCGGTACTAATAACAGAAAGAAAACTATGGGTGGGTATTACAGGGAGCATAGTGAAGAAGAGAAAAATAAATAATTAAAGTAGTTCCAAGGAAGAAGATGAAGGAGAACCTGAAGATGAATAAATGCAAACAACTATTGATATTACTCAGATGAGTCCTAAGGAGTTGTTGAAAATGTCTAATAAGCTTAAGGAGAAAGAAAAAAGGGAAAAATTGAAAGGAAAGAAAAAGAACGTAAGAATACTAAAAGGAGCTAGAAACATCATTAGGAATTTAGTACCTAATGTGGGATATGAAAAATAAGATAATTCAATTTATCAGCTGGGTATATTTGTCAAGACTATTTATGATCATGTACATGACATGGAGAATGCACCAATGAAGTTGGATATGAAATAATATGAGAAAATACATGATGATAAGTTGAGAGAGATTATTTTAGTAGATACTAAGTGTACGCCTCTCTCTTTGATTCCCACAGCTTTCCAAAGGCGAGGGTTAGTAGAAAAGGTTTCACAAATGAATGCAAATCAAGTATATAATGACTATTAAATGAATAACAGAAACATGAGCAATAAAATGTACAAGCAAGAGAAAGGAAGACAAATAAATCCTAACCCCGTGATGCTTCAAGCTTCTATTGTTTCTCTCTACTCCTTCCGAAACACTGTTCTTGATGCTCAGTATTGGCGGGGCAGCATCTATGACTTGAGAAACTTCAAGAATTTGATAATTGAAATGTGTGTGTGTGGTCGCAAGATGGCTTGAATGCTAGAACCAAACTGATGGAGTAATGGTGCATGAGAGCTTGAAATCCTAGACCCTTCAAATGGTTATGAAGGGTTTATTATATAGGAATTGGTGATGATATGAATGGTTGAGATCAATCCCAGAGATGAGGAGATGAACGGTTGAGATCAAAAGGAATAGGAGAGGTCCTCAGTAA
>MU225240.1:1768645-1782391 GCA_018584345.1 Thuja plicata | reverse complement strand
TCCCGTTCCTGGGGGTGCTGGTGGTGGTATTAGGGTTGGCAGTGGTAGGAGTGGGGGGTGCTCTAGTGTTTCTAGAGTTGGGTTGGGGGCTATTTTGGAGGAGGAGGAGGCCATAAAGGAGGAGGCACCCCAGTTGGTGCATAGAGTACGTAGGCAGACGGTAGTAGTTTTGGTTCCCTGACATGAGGATCAGGTCATTATTGAGGATGTGGATGTGGACCTTGCATATATAGATGTGGAGGCTCTTGATGAGCAGAGTGCTAAGACTGGTTCTTCAGAGGAGAGTGGTAGTAGTAGGAGCAGCACTAGGGAGAGCTTGGAAAGTGGGGATGATTCCATGGTATTGAGACAGAGAGGAGGAGAGGGACTAGTGGACAGGACTGAGGATGGTGATATGGATGTAGAAATTGGAGGTATGGACGATGACCCCTCAGAGGTTGAGCATCTTTCTCAGCAGGTTCAGGATTTATAGGCCCAACTCACCTTATCTGATGCTTGTGCTACCATTTTGGAGGGCTGTGTGATAGCTACGGAGTCTAGAGAGTGAAATGCTTGGGCCGAGGTTTGCTCATTTATTGATAGTGTATAGGATGGCACCCACAAAGATATCCTTGATAGGTATTACAGATCTAGGCGAGAGGCTCAGAGAGAGATAGAGTACTGGAGACGCCACTATGAGGGCATAGTTCCTACTGCAGAGAGGGTTCCTAGTTATACAGTGTCACAGAGATCCAGCAGGGCTCAGCATTCACAGAGTAGCAGTGTCAGAGCTCCTGAGTCCTCCCACAAGATAGATTCTGATATGCCTCCCCCTTGTGCCCCTCCTGGCGAGGGTGGGGGTAGTTCTTGTTGATCATGCTCCTTGCACCAGTTTTGTAGTGATGCATTGTATACACTGAGTAGTACCATTTTTTTGTATCTGGACACACTTGATATATATATGATATACATGTTGATTACCTTCTCTGTTCAGACTTGCGACCTTTCATTTGTACTCAGATATTTTGATTTACATGAGATGCAGCTATGTTTTGATATGATGTGCAATGGTTTTACTTCTATATGTATGATTCTACATGATTAGTGATGAGATGTATATACAATGTGTTTCTATTATGCAGACTCGTATATGGATGATTTAGTTTTCCTATGATACTGACATGTTATGCAAGATGGTGTAAATGAAATTCCTATTATAATGAGATGCTTTATGGATGTTTGTGATTTTATGATTTATCATGTATGCAACTACCATGTCTTTTCCCTTTTTTTTCTGATGCCTTTAATGGAATTAATGTAATCTATTATGCATAAAATATCTGAGTAATGCATGTGTTAGTTTAGAAATAAGTTAGTATGGATAGATATGCTCTGAGATTGATCTGATTAAATGTAAAGATAGGAAAGTTTTCTTTTTGCATTTTTTGGATAGATATGAACTAATAGAAAGGATGAATGTCTCAAGTTGCTGCCCCAGTTTGCAATAATTTTCATCCTTGCATCTTTTTTGTATTTTTTGATATTCTAGAAGAGCATCGAATGATCCAAATCACATACCACCTAGATACCGCCATGACCTCTTGATAGTGGAAGGAGTAGAGAGATTGAATAGAAAGAGACCCATATAGCACCCAAATATTGACTATCTAGATTCAACTATGTTCCCTATTTGAAAAGAAAGAGAGCCAAAAGCACCCAGATATTGACCATCTAGATACCGCTTGTCCTCTGAATTAATCTAAAACAAGGAATCCAAGATAGAACTCTTATGCATCCAAAGTCCATCTAGATAACACTGTGAGCTCTTGATTGCAACATAAAGGGAAAGACCATAGAAACCAAGATAGAACTCCAAAGTGACCCAGAGTCCATTTGAATAGTGCTGCAAGCTCTTGATTCTATAAAGAAAACAAGCAAATTAAAAGAGAAGGAATGTTCAATTCTTTCCCAGGTTTAAGCTTAGATCATGGAACTGCGCAGCTGCCAGATAAGTGACAGCACCTACCGCATTTATCCTAAATCATCATGACCCTGAAATCAAAATGAACATTCAACAGATAGCTATCAAAGAAAATAAGTCATGATCTATCATAGCTACTCTCCTCACATGGTGGATCCTGGAGTAGCGTAAGAACATAACCCCAAAATATATACTGACATTTGACTGACTTGACTGACCTAGTCAACATTTTTGTGTGGTTCCTCAATGCAGTTGGATTCTCATGATTGGCTCAAACTCTTTAGATAGGCTTGATGGGCTTGATTGGGTTGATCGTGTTGGCAGCTGATTAAGCTGTGTCAAATGGGCCAAATGCATGTTCGCAAAGCTCATGATTGTGACAATATTGATTGATAGATTTGATTGCTCTGATTGTATTGTCAACTGATCAAGCTGTGTTAGATGTGCCCAATGCTTGTTCGCAAAGCTCATGATTGTGTCAATTTTGTTTGATAGATTTTGATTTGATCAATTTGGCAGCTGATCAAGCTATGTCAGATGGGCCCAATGCTGATTTCCAAAGCCGATGATTGTGACAATTGATTGACTGGGTGCACTTGCCCCTTTCTTTCTTGATAACTGAGTTGGTTTTATTGCTTGGGTTTTTGCAATTTTTTGAATGTTTTTGAAGAAGATTGATTTTCTCTTGATTTTTTATCTTTTTAGGATTTTTGATGAGTTTTCTGATTTTTAGGATTTTTCAGGACATTTGGAATCACCCCCTAGTCTGGTGGACCAGTATTAACCATGGGTAATTTCTTGGTGTTCATAGGGTCGCGTGCTTTAGGATATAGCTTGGGATAGTCAGTATTGCATTTTGAAGTGTGCTCAAGCTTTTGGAGCTCATTGATGGTGAAGTTGGATTTGAACACTTGGCGCCTGTTTGCCAGGTTTTCACCAAGGTACCTACTCAATAGCGCCTGATTGCCAGGTTTTCATTGAGAGAGAGATTTTGTTTTCTCTTTACTTTTTTCCTTTTTTTTCTTCTTTTTGTTTTGATTGTCGCCAAGGCGCCTGATTGCTAGGTTTTCACCAAGGTAACTTTTGTATTTTTTTGATTTTTTTTGGTATTTTCTAGATATGTAGATAAATGCCTTAACCATAGAGACCTTTAAGGGTATAACCTCTTCAGGTGCATGCTGTTGATGTAGCCGAGGAGCTGATCTCCTTCTGGTGTTGCTAGTATGAATGCCCCACTCTAAGTAGAGCTGATAATAACAAATGGTCCTAGCCAGTTAGGCTTGAACTTACCAGGTTTGACTCGCTCTGCTTGATTCTTCTAATTTTCCATGAGTACAAGGTCTCCTAACTCAAATGTTCTTGGCTTTACCTTCTTTTGATAATTCCTTCTAAGGCGATTCTGATAGCCTTTTAAGTGGTCAAAGGCATGTTGCCTTCTTTCATCTAGTAGCTCTAGTTCACTGAGCCTCGCCACTCTATAGTCTTCGTCTGAAACCAAGTTCTTTAATGATATCCTCAGGGATGGGATTTCCACTTTGAGGGGTAATACTGCCTTTGTTCCATAGACTAGGGAGAAAGGAGTTTCTCTTGTTGGTGTTCTCACACTAGTTCTGTATGCCCATAATGCGGGACTAAGCTATAAGTGCCAGTCTTGCCATGATTCGTTTACTATTTTCTTAAGGATTTTTAGGATTGTTTTGTTTGTAGCTTCAGCTTGGCCATTCCCTTGAGGGTAATAAAATAAGGAGAACCCTTGTTTGATGTGAAACTTTTCACATAGGTCTTCAACATCCTTGTTCTAGAAAGGGGTACCATGATCTGTCAGGATTGTTTGGGGGATCCTGTATCGAAAAATGATGCGATTAAGTATGAACATTGCTATCTATTTTCCAGTGATGTAAGTGAGGGGAATTTCTTCCACCCACTTGGTGAAGTACTCTATTGTTGCTATTATGTACTTGTGTCTATTTGTTAAAGAAGGTGTTATCTTACCCACTAGATCAAATCCCCACATTGAAAATGGTAGTGGTGATGTGATGGGATTTAGTTCCTGTGCTGGTGCATGGATGAGTTCTCCATGAATTTGGCACTGTCTACACCTTTGGACATGCTTGTGTGCATCTATCTCTATTGTTGGCCAATAGTATCCCATGCAGATTATTTTCTTAGCTAAGCTGTTGCCACCTCCGTGGGTTCCACATATTCCTTCATGTACCTCATACAAAGCTATCTGGGATTCCATGGAAGTGAGACATCATAGTAATGTTCCATCGAGACTTCATCTATATAGAGTATTAGATAGGATTGTATACCTAGAGGCTTGGTAGATGAGGGATTTTTTTTGGTTCCTAGATAGGTTTGAAGGTAAGACATTGTTTTGGAGATAGCTATAGACATCTTGGTACCATGGGGATTCAGGACCAACAAGGACACACATAGATTCTATGATAAATGCTTGATGTGAGGGCACCAAGAGTTGCTCCACTAGGAACTGGAACTTTGTTTTTTTACCTGGCATATCAATCAGTGATGCTATGGTAGCCATCACATCTGCCACTTTGTTTTGTACTCTTGGGACTTGCTCAAAGAGAATGTAATGAAACTTGGTGTGCAGTTGTTCCATCTGTGCTATGTAAGGTATGAGCTTCTCATCTTTGGTCATGTAATCATTGTTAACTTGGCTAATGATCAACTGTGAATCACCAAAGACTTTTAGGTTCTTGATTCTCCATTGAATGGCTATCTTTAGACCGATGACCAATGCTTCATATTCTGCTATGTTGTTGGTGCATTGGAAGTTAAGTCTGAAAGACTTCAAAATTGTATCATGATTTGGAGTGATAAGAACTATCCCTTCCCTCACTCCATGGTTTGTACATGATCCATAAAAGTAAAGTTTCCATACCTCGATTTCCGGTTGTAGTGTCATGATAAATTCATCAGGGAAATCAGAGATAATAGGTTGGTGGTCTTGAATTGGTGCCTCTGCTAGTTGATCAGCAATCACTTGTCCCTTGATAGCCTTTCTGTCTACATACTCAATGTCAAACTCACTTAAGATCATTACCCACTTGGCTAGTCATCCAGTGAGCATTATTTTTCTTAATAGGTACTTGAGAGGATCAATATGTGCAACCAATTTCATTTGGTGACTCAACATGTAGTGTCTTAGCTTTTGGGAAGCGAACACAACTGCCAGGCATGAATTCTCAATTGGCATGTAGTTTAGCTCATATCCAACCAAAGTTCTTCTTAGATAGTAGATGGCCCTCTCCTTTCTTGCATCATCATGTTGTGCCAAAAGGACCCCTAATGCTGATTTCATCGCTGAGATATATAGAAGCAATGGTCTACCTTGTACTAGTGGTACCAATATAGGAGACTTAAGAAGGTAGTCTTTGAATATCTAAAATGCCTGTTCACATTGCTCTATCCATATGAACTTGATTTCTTTATGCAATAGATGTTTGAATGGGTGGCACTTGTCTGCCAGTTGAGCTATGAAGCATCTTATCGATTGGAGCCTTCCTTGTAACCTTCTTAGTTGTCTCAGGTTTGGTGGTGGAGGCATGTCCAATTTTGCCTTGACCTTTGTTGGATCCACTTCAATTCCTCTATGTGATACTATGAACCCTAGTAATTTTCCCACTGTGACACCAAATGCACACTTTTTTGGATTTAGTTGAACTTTGAATTCCTCCATTCTATCAAAGATGGGTCCCAAAACCTGTAGATGATCCTTTCAAAGTATGGACTTTGCTAGTATGTCATCCACATAATATTCCATTATCTTGTGGATGAGATCATGAAATATGGTTGTCATTGCCCTCTGATATGTTGCTCCAGTGTTCTTTAGGCCAAATGGCATGACATTCCAATAATATGTTCCCCAAGGACATGTGAAAGCCATTTTGTGTTGGTCCTCTAGCACTATCCTTATTTGGTTGTAACCTGAGAAGCCATCCATAAGTGAAAACATTTCATGCCCTGCAGTTAGGTCCACTATCATATCGATGTTTGGTAAAGGAAAGTCATCTTTGGGACATGCTGTATTGAGATCTTGAAAGTCTATGCAAATTTGTATTTGACCACTGTGCTTTGTAACTAGTACTAGATTAGATATCCAATCTACATATGGTATAGGTTTGATGAATTTAGTGTCTAGGATATTTTTTAGTTCTCCCTTGACTAACAACGCAATGTGAGGATGCATCTTTCTTAGCTTCTGTTTGATAGGTTTTACATTTGGTAGCAATGGGAGGTGGTGTAGCACCAACTTTGGATCTAAACCTGGCATATCTGAGTAAGACCATGCAAAATTGATCATTCTTTCCTTGAAGAAACTGATGAATTGTTCTCTCTCCTTAGGGGTGAGATATTTTTCTAAGCAGATGTTCTTTGGGTTCTTGTTATCCCCCAAGTTGATTTCCTCTATCTCTTTGGCTAGTAGTGCTGATTTCTCCTCTGTCAGGGGGAGAAATTCCTTCTTTCCATCTTGTAGCACCTCTGTGAGGTTTTTTCCAGAAGATACATCTTCTTTTATCTTTTTATTCTTTTTCTCTTTTCTCTTTTGTGGACTAGAAAGAGGAGCTTCCTCCCCGAAGTATGTTGCTCTGTCTAGGTTGATAGAGAATCATGCCTTATGATCTCCTGATGGAATGCCTTCCCTTAGTCCCATGAAATGAGCTATTGCCTCATCATTTTCAAAGACATCAAGATCAAGTGGTCCTTGTTGATCCCACTCTATAAGCTCAGGGTGTATGAGATAGACACTTTCACTACTGTTTGGCTTTGGTTGACTGAACGGGACCACTGATATGGTGCCTACAAAATTGGACTATGATGAGGATGCACCACTTGAGGTCTGATGAATGATATGTTTGTCTACATAGGGTTGTTTAGTAATGGTTAGTTGTTCAAATAGGTCTTCTAGGTTTATAATAATGTCAACTCGAGGGGAGAAATAAGGGATTGACGGTTCAAAATCATGGAGGGATCTCCACTCATACTCATGGGAGTCTATCTCAATGGAATGTTCATCTGATGTCTCACTTCCATGGTTATCATTGATTGCTATGTGTAGGTTTATTTGGGATTGTGTGGTTCCCTCTTTGGTGGGAAACAACTATGCTAATATATTGCTTATTAGGACATGCTCAGTGTTGTGCCCCCAGTGCATCTCTGCTACTTGCTCTTGATTGACTTGAATGTCTTGGATCACCAGACTAGTGCTTTGTTGTCCATAGCCCAAACCTCTTATGTTTCTTTGGGTTGGTGGTAGAGGCAATTCATATATTCCTTGTTGTCTTTCCCCCAGCCTAGTTGTTCCATCATACCCAAATTTTTGTATCATTGTGTAACTGTTACCGTAGTTTTCCAAAGGTAGTGGTGGTCAAATTGTCTTAGGGGAGTCTCAGTATAACTAGGTATTAATGTCTTTCTCAAAAGGATTCTCTTCTACTATGTCTCCCCATCGGATGAAGGTTATGGGTGGACATCTAAATAGAACCTTCTACAGAGTTTCTGTTGCAATAACAGGTTGTGGCATACCATGAGTTCTTGGGCTTTGAGGCATGTGCGTGATGGTAAAAGCCTCTTCATATCTATATTCACCACATCCCTTATTCGTGATGGATATCTTGCCTGCTTTCTCTATGACATCTTTAAGATTTGAATTTGAAGGGGAGGAGATACTTGCATCCTGGTTAATGAATATCTTTCCTGCTACCCATGTAACATCTTTGGGATTCAAATTTGAAGAGGATGGGATGCTTGCATCTTGGTTTGATGGTACCTAGTTATCGGTGCTTATTTGGACTGCATTGCAATATTGGAAGGGATTGGGATCTCCCTCTATGATCATCTCCTCTCCCTAGTGAGGGAACTTGATGCATTGATGGTATGTTGATGGTACAACTTGCATTTCATGTATCCAAGGTCTTCCTAGTAACATGTTGTATCCCAATTCAAGATCTAAGATTTGGAAGGGAGTGTTTTTGACCATAGGTCCAATGCGAATAGGTAGAATGATAATACCTTTAGAGGACCTTTCCTCTTCATCATAGGCTCTGATATTTATCCTCCTTTTGAGATCAATGCTTGACTCTGAATAACCCATTTGCTTGATTAACTTTAGAGTACAAATGTTTAACCCAGCTCTACCATCAAAAAATGTTTATGCGGCGGCACATCACATTCTATGAAGGTGGCATGTTTGTTAGCTGCTATATGGTTGACCATCATTTGGAATCTTTCAGGTGTTCTTTCCCTTGGGACAGCTACATTTTGAAGTGCTTGATCAAGTGCCAGTTTATGCTGCGAAGATATACGCAAGAGGTCAAACATGGATATCTGGGCAGGTATGCGCTTTAGTTGGTCTACTATGCTTGTTTGTTGATCTGAGTTTGCTATAGGATTGGCTGATGTAGTAGCTGAGGATGGTACTCCTTGCAAGATGACTCTAGCATGACATGTAGTTACAGCGCAATTGTTACCTTGGTCCCTGATAGTGATTGTGGCCACATGATTATCTGAAGGATTCATGCAATTTATGACATTGTCGTTGTTGGCATATGTATAGTTAACTTTATTGGTTTTTCCACCAGACCCAGAGGCTTTTCCCTTTTTGTGATCACGGAAGGTATCATTGAAAATGGTGTGATCAGTTGTGCCTTTATTTTGAGTATTCATCACATCAATGATCCCTGTGTCAATCAAATCCTAAATAGCATGCTTTAATCGGTAGCAGTTGGTTGTTTTGTGCCCCTTGACCCAATGAAACTCATAGAAGTCTTTGTCATTATACCACCTTGGTTTGTTTTCCACTTGTTAAAATTATCTAATTTCTGGGAGAGTGATAGTGTTTGATTGTATCAGCTTACGTAAAGCTGACTCTATTGGCTCTCCCAATGGTGTGAAATCTCGTTGTTGGAATTGAAACCGTGGTTTGCGTTGATTTTGTTGATGACTGTTTGACACAATAGCCACTTGTACAGGGGGAGGTTGGTTTTGGGTGTATGCTTGTTGAGTGGGCCCTATGGGGTTTTAATTTTCCATAGGTGCACCTTGCAGCGACACCTTGGGTTGCGTGTAGTTGACCATCATTACATTAATGACACCATTGCTAGTGACATTTTTGTTCTTGTTCCACCACTTAGATTTTTCTTTTGCATTATTATTTGTGTTCATTTGTGTGGGATCTACAAGGATTCCTCTTTTGACCAAGTTATACTCACAACGAACTCCTCTTTCGATGAGTTGTGTGAAGTTCGGAGCTAACTGTAGCTCTGTTGTGAATGACATGTCTGGGATCAGATTGTCAACAAACATGACTATCAAGTCTTGTTTAGGCACATCATATGTTATACGATTTTTTATGTTCCTCCATCTCTATAGGAATTTCACAAAAGACTCTCCATATTTTTGTTTAATGTCACAAAGGTCCTTGATGCTAACCTTGCACTCAATGTTATGATGGAAGTGAGCTATGAACTTTTCAGCTAATTCTCCCCAAGACTGGATGCCATGAGGTAGATGTGAGAACCATTCCATTACTGGTCTGGCTAAACTTTGTGGGAACAGTCACATTAGATATGTCTCATCATGAGAAACTTTGATGCAACTAGCAAAGAACTCTCGTATATGCTCAATAGGGTTGGTGATGCCCCTATACTTGTCAAATTTTGGCACTGAGAAGTGGTTTGGGAAAGGAGACATTTGAAGAGAATGGTCAAAGGGGTATGGGTATAAATCCTCTATGGTATAGGATTTATTTTGCCCTTGATTTTGCATATCCATCATTTGGGTTTGAAGGGTTTGCATTTGTTTCATTAGCATGTCCTTTTGATATTGCGGCTGATGCGTGTGGACATTCCTTTGTGTCGTGGTGGGTATGAGGTTGCGCCCCTATGTCCCTTGAGTAGGAACATAGGATTTCATCCTAGGGACTTGATATTGATTCCCCACTGAGTGATTTGTAACTGGAGGGACATGGGTAGTCCATGGTGGGTTATGATGTGTTTGCTATTGTGACTGAAACTGGGGTTGCTAATGCTGGGGTAGGTATTGCTACTATTGAGGTTGGGTTTGAAACTGGGGTTGCTATTGCGGAGGTTGGATATGAGGCAACTAAAGCTAGGGTTGCTATTGCAGAGGTTGGGTTTGAGGAAACTAAAGCTGGGGTTTCTATTGCGAGGGTTGGAACTGAGGCAACTGAAGCTGAGGTTATTTTTACTGAGTTTGGATATGAGGCAATTGAAGCTAGGGTTGTTGTTGCAGAGGTTGGATGGGTGTCAGAATGGGAAAAGATGTAGCTTTGGGCAGGCCTTGACCATAAATAGGTCCTATAGAGATGGATTTGTGTGGGCATGATGTGTTGATCCCAAGACTAGTGTGGAAATATTGTAGCAGCGGCATAGTTTCAGAACAATTGGTGTTTGGTGGGATGGAAATCATAGCATGAGAGTTGGACTGTGCTGGCCATGAGATTAAGGGTGGAGGCATACTAGTGACCATGGGTGCACTTGGTTGCGAGCTTGTCATGCCTTGAGTAGATGATGTGCTGGCTTGGGTTGGGTCATTGTTTTGATTGGATACAGTCTGTGTTGATGTGGGTAAAGCCAATGGCAGAAAGATCTGTGACACAACAGGTAGTATCTAAGGAGTGTGAGTAGTGTTTTGATGTGCGAGAGGGTTTTCAGGCCATATAGTTGATACACTGAATTCAACAGGGAGTTTGACTCCCTTCTTTATTAGCATGGCCAAGTAATGTTTAGGGTTCCTCTCTACAATAGCATCAACTACTTTGGTGGAGTAGGCATCTTGTTCCACATCTTCAAGTTCTTCTTCGATGATATCTTGGAAAAAGGCTGCCCCACGGGGTTGTTCAATGAATAGGGCAGAACTGGTGTTCATGAAATGATCGTTCTCTTGCTCTATTTCCCAAGCGGGGAAACAGTTGATATATGGCTCATCAGGTTGATCTCTAGCCTTAGACCTTGTGTAAGGTCCTCCATGAGGTGTTTGAGACATAGTGCGGTCCAGGTTTTGTAACTAAAACAAGTGGTATAAAGAAAACAAAGAAGAGGATCTTGTCTAAGAAAAATCTGAGTTATGTTTTGGGACAAAGGTAATTCTAAGGACAAATTTTGATATAACTTGATCTCAAAGTGGTGATGATAAAAGATAAGATTGCCGATCTTTGCCTTGGACAAAGTCAATTTGATAAAGATGATGATGTTTGATATGATGAGATCAAGATATTTTGAGTCTGAGCTTTTGAACTAACAATGTTTTGGACAATAATCATGCTTTACAGAGAAAGGGTAATCTTCAATGTTTAGAGATTCACACAATGTTCTTCACATTTTCCTGAGATAGACACTAGTTTTGGACACCAAATGAAGAATTATTTTAAGGTTTTAGGTCAGAACAAGAATATAGTATATCTAGTCAAATGTGGTACAATTTCACTGATTACGGTAAAATGATTGGTCGATTGTGGTAGTTTACCACACAATGCTACTGATTTGCAAGATAGTTGACATTGACAACCCTAGACTTTAACATGTTTGACTCATTTTGACAGTTTGGATGTTTTGTTTTGCATTTTCAGAAACTGATCAAAGGAACAAGCACAATAGACACTATGTTTTGAAGAATGAAGACTGATATGTGTATGTTCTACCACTTTTTCAAGTTGCAAGGTTATCACGAGGTCTCAACAATGAACAGTCAGATTAATCTAGGTCAATGGCTTCAGAATATAATGTTATAGGCCCAATGTGTGAATGTCCGTTAGCTCACACAGCAATTGTCACGCTACTAGGAAATGAAGGTCCATGACATAGGTGCCCATGTTTTTTCCATTTCCAGGTATTGTTTCCATGGAGTGAAGATCTCTTTCACTACACAAATACCGTGGGACACATATGTTGGGAATCTTGGGGGCAAATTCTACAACCCCTTGTACTATAATAAGGTATCTTTTTGGAGGTAAAATAGGTTGGCCTCTAATTAATCAAGGTTGTAGTAAGGGTTCGTGGTGTCTCTCCAATCGGTTTGTACATGCGTGACTCACTTAAGATCCTAGTTTATCATGCTAGCTCCTTAGGGATATTCACCCGATCCAGACTATCATTAACACACCTCGCCCGAGCTTGGCTAGATAAGACAGAACTTTGGTTCGCGCCTTGTTTATATACCAATCGGAAAGATTACTAGTTTAAGTTCATTCTCCAAGGAAGAAGCGCATTCCCCGGATAGGCCTTTCTAAAAAATTATAAAGGTTTGTAATCTAACAGTTTGTGCAAGTGCACCCAAAACTCAAGACATGAGGTAAATCGATTAAGCTCCAAATTTTGAAATGTGAACTAAGCTACACCACCATACAAGCACAAATGTTCAATTTTAAGCCCAAAAGTAGGTGTTGATTGATTGTTCAATTTTAAATCACCAAATTGAGAGATTCTTTTCCTTTGTTCAGTTTTAATCCTCACATCAATTTTAAGCCCAAATCCAAAATATGAGGTGTGATATGTTTTGCAAGCACTATTCTTTTAAACACAAATCGAGAAATGAATTCCTTTTAATTTTGTGTTGTTTAAACAGGTTAGTACCAAAAAGGATTATTTGCAAAATAAGGATATAAGTAACTTTGAAATGACGAATGATGCTTACCAAACTTACCCTTCTCTGTCCTTGGTGACTCTGATCCAATCCTGCATAGAAACTGAAAAGAATGTCAATTTAAAAGTAGATGGGAAGAATTTTTGGATCTAATGTTTGCAATATTTCCTATGATTGCGGAAATCTTCCTGCAACTACGGTAATATTCTATCAATTGCGGTAAATAACTGGCAACTATGGCAAAATGTTGTCAATTGCGGTAAATAACTAGCAACTATGACAAAATGCTATCGATTGCGGCATGGATCGGGCGATTGTGACAAAATTCTTTTGATTGCGGCACAGATCAAGCAATTGTGCCAAAATACCAGAAGATAGAAGACAAGAAATGGATAGAATAACTGTGAAATCCTGCAATGAATTGCAGTATTAAACCAGTCGATTGCGGCATAGTATAGACGATTGTGGTAAAATACTAGCAATTGCAAAATAGTACAAATGTCAAAGAAAAGTGTGATTTTTAAATTTACGACCATATGGCCCTGGTTAATCAATCCATTTCTTCATTTATAAGAGATATTTGGGCTGTTTGTTCATGTCAGGTTCACCAAAATGTACGCCTCTCTCTTCGATTCCCACAGCTTTCCAAAGGCAAGGGTTAGTAGAAAAGGTTTCATAAATGAATGAAAATCAAGTATATAATGACTACTAAATGAATAACAGAAACATGAGCAATAAAATGTACAAGCAAGAGAAAGGAAGACAAATAAATGCAAACCCCACGATGCTTGAAGCTTCTATTGTTTCTCTCTACTCTTTTTGAAACGCTATTCTTGATGCTTAGTATTGGCAGGGCAGCGTCTATGACTTGAGAAGCTTTGAGAATTTGATAATTGAAATGTGTGTGTGGTCGCAAGATGGCTTGAATGCTAGAACCAAACTGATAGAGTAATGGTGCACAAGAGCTTGAAATCCTGGACCCTTCAAATGGTTATGAAGGGTTTATTAAATAGGAATTGGTGATGATATGAATGTTGAGATCAATCCCAGAGATGAGGAGATGAACGGTTGAGATCAAAAGGAATAGGAGAGGTCCTCAGTAAACTCCACCTCTTTATTTGGTAAAGAGGAGATAGAGTTTGGTTAACTGAAGAGCTAAT
>MU225240.1:1713990-1752533 GCA_018584345.1 Thuja plicata | reverse complement strand
AAGTGAATCATATTTAACTAAATAAATTTAATTAAATAGATAGAAGAATATAACAGATATAATTAATTAAAATTAACTATAGTGTTATGGGAATATTAATTAAATTAATATAAGGACGATTTTGGACATCTACACATCTAACTAGTGAAGGGAGAATAGTGAAGGGGAGAAAAAACCAATTCAAGTAGTCCTAAGGAAGAAGATGAAGGAGAACTTGAAGATGAAGAAATGCAAAGAACTGTTGATATTACTTAGATGAGTCCTAAGGAGATGTTTAAAATGTATAATAAGCTTAAGGGGAAAGAAAAAAGGGACAGGTTGAAAGGAAAGAAAAATAAGGTAAGAATACTCAAAGGAGCTAGAAACATCATTAGGAATTTAGTACCTAATGTGGGATATGAAGAACAAGATAATTCAAGTGATCGACTAGGTATATTGGTCAACGCTCTTTCTGATCAAGTAGATGACATGGAGAATACACCAATAAAGTTGGCTATGAGATAATATGAGAAAATATGAACCGATAAGTTGAGAGAGATTATTTTAGTAGATATAGAGTCACTTATAGTTTAAATCAATAAATTGAAATAAATCCTACAAGAGATAGGACAGATACTTGTAAAAGTTTCCAAGTTTACAAATTTTACAAAAGACCTAGAGAAAAATAAAGATGGTGCTCAACTGGAGCTTAGTACTTTGATTGAAAAGTTTGATCCCATTTTTGGTTCAGCATTAGAATACTATGGTAAGGTAAAACTGATTGCTCACATAGTGAGGTAGTTGGAAATTGAACAGGATAAAAGGATTATTAAACTTATGGAGATGCAGACCTATTTGGCCCCCACTATAGATGTTCAAAAATGACATGTGAGAAATGAAGAAAGCACACTTAGTATACTAGCGGTGAATTCTTTGAGTGATTTGGAAGGATTAGCATCACTAATTAATGTGAAAATGATGTCTATGGAGAATTTAAAAGAGTCATGGAAGAAGACATTAGAGACTGCAAAGACAAACATCAAGGATGTCTTTTACTGAAGGTAATTTTAATATATGATTCTTTTTCATTGATGATAAAAAGGGGGATACTAAGTAGAGAACAATGTCTAGAGAAAGATGAGTAGATAAAGAGTAAGAGAAAGGATGTATAGAGAAAAAGGGTGTATAAGTTATACAGATTTATAGAAATCAGAAGTATTTTCCATCAATGCAGAAGGGGGAGATTGTTGGAATAATGGTAGTTTGGAGGAGATATGGAGAGTGGTCATGATTCAAGGAATAATTGGTTGTCATTGATGGCAACATATTCATTTTTCATGATTGAAGTGACCGGTAAGAAAATTTCATGATTGATAAAGGGAAGATCAACTATGTATGTTGACTGGTATTCAGGAAGAATAATATCAGAAAATAAATGTGGTAGTGATCGATTTGAGGAAAGATTTAGGTGTTGAGATTGTATATATAGTCTAAATATGGTAATTAGAATCCATGATTCCAACCGCAATAGTTTATATCAATTTTTAAATGAATTATGTTTAGATTGAGAAGATAGTTTACCTATCTGATCACCAATCAGAGTTTCATATTAATTTGATTAAGGGGGTGGATCTAAGGCTGAAATATTAGTTTTAATTATTGTTAATACATTTCAGGATGACATATTGGATGTTGTTGATATTGATTTAGAGGAGGTTGGCTAATATTGTGAGCTGACTATGCTGGAAAATTCTAGGTCTTATGTGACCTAATGACAGTCTATATAAGGAGAATTAAATTGTTTGATTTAGTTTTGCAATCGTATTTTCAGATTGGGTGATCATGAATTGGAGAAAATATTAGCATAGTGTTAGGAAGGAAAGGAGCTGAAAGGATCAGATAGGAAATCAATTTCATTCTACATATCAACATATCTTGTTGTTCTCTAACAGTTGAAATAGGTTAAATCCCTTAACCGGGTGAACTTTAATAGATTCTTATTTGTAAATCCTTTAACAGGTTAAACTCTTTATTGAGATTTGAAATCCTCTAGTGAGGTAGATCATATATGATCTTATTATACTCCTAATAGTGTACTAATCACTCCTAACATGGTGAAGTGTTAGAAAGGGTATTTGCAGCTCCTAATAGGGAAAACTCATTTACTGCAGTAGTGGGCTTGTGTGTGTCATCCCCACCATGGTCTTTTCCCTCTTACAAGGGTTTTCACAATAAAATATGTCTTATGTGTGTTGAGATTGTGTATCCTTTATATTGTTTACTGACATTTGTTTACTTAATTTATATGCTATGTTGTTTGGAAGTTAATAGTGCAATTACTCATATCTGTGGTTGAATTTGTTCATTACATATTTGTACTAATTCCCCCCCCCCCTATCAATTATAAGATTTCCAAAAATTGGTATAAGGGATTTGGTCCTCCTTATATTAAGCTTAACCACTTGAGGAAAAGATCCCTATAATTCAACATGGTTAGATACAAGTATGAAAATAAGCTTGAGGATGCAAGAAAAGTTATCAATTAACTGAAGGAAATGCTGAGGCATTCTGTTGCTATGATAAGAGAGCTTACTAAGAAATTGAGTGAAAGCCAACACTACATTGAACAACTATCTGAATGTAGTTTGTATGAAAAATATGAAGAAGCACTTGTAGATCTGGTGGATAAAAATAGTGGACTCAAAAGAAAAGTGACACATCTGAAAAGAGAGCTTGAAAGTCAATTTTTTAGGATGGTGGAAGAACTTGAAGGAAGAAGGGCTACTAAGGATTCCAAATTTTTTTCTGAAAATGCCCTAAAGGCTAAAGATGAAACCCTAATAGAGAAGTTAGAGCAACTATTGAGATCAAAACATTAGGTTTCTATATTGAAGGAATACTTACATGAATCAAATGAAGAAAAATATGATATTGCAAGAGTGAATGAGGGAATAAAGAAAGAGAATGAAAAACTAAAAGAAGATTTGAAGGTTGCAAATGATTTTCTGGATAAATTCAAAAATACTAAACTTGATGAACAACTTTGAAGATAGAGGATGAATGGAGAGAAATAAGGTTTAGGATTCTCAAAATTTAAAGTTGGAAAATCATTTTGTACTAATGACATCAATACAAAAGGAAAATCAACACCCAATATGAACAATAATACTGGCAAGATAAGGTATAAAATTGTATGTTTTAATTGTAATAAGGAAGCCAATATTGCTAATGTATGCTGGTTTAAACATATTGTTACAAGTTTAGACCTAAAGGTTCTACAGCTAGATCAGGAAATTTCTATGGTATAATTGATAACTACAATGCTAGATCTAATGCATTCCATGAAGTTTCTTATTACTACAAAAAGTTTGGACATCAAACTAATGAGTGTAGGGCAAGAATCAATAACCAGTGTTTATATGATTACAACAATTAGAGACCTATTAATCAAGGTAACCGGTTAGATGTTACCTGTTCTAAATGTCACAACTATGGACATGTGGGTATGAATTGAAGATTAAGGTAAACTAGAGGAAATGCTAGACTCTATAATCCAACATGTATCATCTGTTATGTCTGTAAAAAACTTGGTCATCTTGGTAGATCATCTAGAGAAAGAAAGTATACCAGTGCTCAACCAGTGATCAATGATGAAAATGCTAAAGGAAAGGAAACTATTAATGTTGATGAAGTAAAAAATGATATGAAGAATACATGGTTGAGGAAAGGATAATTGAATTCATCAAAGTTGACTGATAACTCTACAATTTTAAGAAATGTGGAGAATCCATCCGTGAACTAAGCACATTATTTTCTTAGGGGGTATGAATTGAAGATTAAGGTAAAATAGAGGAAATGCTAAACCCTATAATCCAACATGTATCATCTGTTATGTCTGTAAAAAACTTGGTCATCTTGCTAGATCATCTAGAGAAATAAAGTATACTGGTGCTCAACCGATGATCAATGATGAAAATGCTAAAGGAAAGGAAACTATTAATGTTGATGAAGTCAAAAATGATATGAAGAATACATGGGTGAGGAAAGGAGAATTGAATCCACCAAAGTTGACTGATAACTCTACAATTTTAAGAAATGTGGAGAATCCATCGGTGAACTAAGCACATTATTTTCTTAGGGGGAACACTTATAGTCAAAACATTTACCGATCCCCTAAATTCATGAGCGGTAAGATTCATATGCATTTTGAGATGTCTATTTGTGAGTTAATGATGGCTAGTGAAGATAAATTATTTTTGTGCATGCATATAACTATTGTTATGTTGTAACCATTGTGGTCAGTGGAAAGAATCTTTTGACTATTATGTTTAAATGATTACAATCACAAACAATATAAAGATAAGAAAGTAAAATCATTTATCACTTTACATTCTAACAAAGATTACTGAAGATCATTTGATTACATTCCATGGAGAGATTTATTTGTATTTGTGGACTAAGATTTTAAGAAATAAGTTCAATCGGTTGTCCAAAAAACACTAGTCAGTGAAGTCGAGGCTATTGCTTGTGTTGAAAAGATCTTTACGTGAATTTTTCTTGTTGTTAATTGTTTTTATTATGGATACTCTAGTTTTGGTCAACTTCATTAATGAGCCAAGACCCATATTAAAGTTACACCTGATGAAATAAAATTAGAATGATCCAATGGGTAACCTATCTTTGATAGAATATGGTGTATTGTTGACAAAAGATATTCATTCTTCCATCTGCTACAAGATGGAAGAACTTGGAGTTGATGATATCTACAATGTGTTTCTTAAACTATATAGTGACCACAGATTAAAGGATGAACATATGCATATGATGAAAAAAGGTTTCACTTATGCAGCTAAGATACATGATGTTTTTCATCTAGAATGGATAAGATATGTATTGAGCACAGTCCATGATCAATTCATTTGGCTTGGCACACCACGCAACAATACAAAAGAGTTAATGAACAGAGTTACTGGATTTTTTCCAACCGATGAGGCACCAAATCAATAGACTATTATTGCAAATTTGGCTACTCACTTCAAAAAATCCATATAAGATCACCAAGCCATGACTATCAAGGATATAGTAGATAAGGAAGTGAGGTATGCTTCAATGGTGATAGGTTACAAAGTATATCAATCTAGTGAGTTTAACAGTGTACATGGTGGAGCTATTCATGTTGCATAGATAATGGTAAAGGAAGATGAAAAATATGCTTTTTGTGAGATGTTGAGGATTCAATTCTTTGTGAACATGGAGAAGATAAAGAAAGATAAAAAGAAGTCATTCAAAAATGGATCACTCCTAGTATGTATGTTCTTTTAGTTGCAGAATCATTTTCTTGGAATAGGTTCTATTACATGGTTAGAGGATAGACTGGTAGTAATGCAGATTAAGAAGTGTATCAAGACTTTAGGAAATAATTTTAATAAGGTTATGCAAGGTTACTATAAAGATTTTCAAGGGAAAATGCACTTAAGAGAGAGAATCACAATAGGTATTATTCAAGAGTATAAAGATGATATATGTTTTCTTCTAGATATAGATACTTGTATGTTGCAAGAAGTGAAACCTAGGACATGTTGGATACCAGCTATGGGTTATGAATTTGATGGTGATTTACTCACTATACATGCTGATGTTCTATTTTCAAAATCTATTGATACTTCAACACCTAGGTTTGGAACCTATGAAGATTCATCATTAAAAATTCATAGTGAATTGAGAGCACCAGTAATACAAAGAAAGATTAGGAAACATGTTTAAAATTTAGCCAAATTGAGTGGCATAACACCATAAATGATGATAAAACTTAGAAAGAAAATGGAGAGTAAGGAGGCATGCACATCTTCTACTGTAGAATCCAAGGATACCAAATTTGAAGTTGAAGATATTACACCTCAAAGAGTCACTAGGATAGTGTTATATCTAATATCCTAGAGAAGAGCATATCGCTGAGGAAGTGACAGAATAGAAAGGTCAAGGACTTAAGGATAATGATGATATACTTTTAGAGGAAAGGAATTTATATCTAACTGATGAAGGGATCATAGTGAAGAAGAGAAAAGAAAATAATTAAAGTAGTTCTGAGGAATACGATGAAGAAATTCAAATAAAAATTGATATTACTCTGATGAGTCCTAAAGAGCTGTTGAAAATTTCTAATAAGCTTAAGGAGAAATGAAAAAGGGGTAGATTGAAAGGAAAGAAAAATAATGTAAGAATACAAAAAGGAGCTAGAAACATCATTAGGAATTTAGTACCTAATGTGGGATATGACAAAAACATAATTCATTGATCAGCTAGGTATATTGGTCAAGGTTATTTGTGATCAAGTACCTAACATGGAGAATTCACCAATGAAGTTGGCTATGAAAGAATATGAGAAAATACAAGCTAGTAAGTTGAGAGAGATTATTTAAGTAGACATAGGGTCACTTATAGTTCACGTGAATAAAGTGAAATAAATCCTACAAGAGATATGATAGATACTTGTAAAAGTTTGCAATTTTACAAATTTTACAAAAGACCTGGAGAAAAAGAGAGATGATGCTCAACTGGAGCTTAATACTTTGATTGAAAATGTTGATCCCATTTCTAGTTCAGCATCAAAATATAGTGGTAAGGTCAAACTGATTACTCATAAAGTGAGGCAGTTGCAAATTGAAGAGGATAAAAGGATTATTACACTTATGGAGATGCAGACATATTTTTTCCCCACTATATGTGATAAATGCAGAGAACACACTTAGTCTACCAGTTGTGAGTGCTTTGAGTGATTTGGAAGGATTAGCATCGATAATTCATGGGAAAATTATTTCTATGGAGCATTTACAAGAGTCATGGGAGAAGATATTGGAGACTACAAAGACAAACTTCAAGGATGTATTTGACTGAATGTAATTTTAATATTTGATTATTTTCATTGTTGACAAAAAGGGGAGAATGAGTAGAGAATGATGAGTAGAGAAATATGAGTAGAGAAAGAAATAGTAAGAGAGATGATGTAAAGAGAAAGGGGGAGTATAATTTATAAAGAGTTACACAAATGAGAGGTTTTTTCCATCAATGCAGAAGGGGGAGATTGTTGGCATTATGGTAGTTTTCGAGGATATACGGAGAGAAGTCATGAGTCAAGGCGTAATTGGTTTTCATTGATGGAAACATATTCATTTATCATGATTGATGTGACCGGTAAGAACTGTAGACACCCTAAAATGCATAGACTTGCGAGTTTACATTACAAACACTAATTTTAATCTATTAATTAATGGTTTTTTAATCATTAATTAATCAGATATTTTCTTCTAATTTCATTCCCTAAATCATCTAATCAAATCCCAAAAATTAATTAAATAATTAATATTATTTAATTAATTAACATTAACTGATTAATCTTTATTAATTAATTAAATTCAATTTCCTAAAGTTTAAATTTAAATATTTAAACTTATTAATTAATTCTTCTAATTAAATTAATTTTATTTTATTAAATAATTCAATTCTAAACCAAAAAGAATTCAATTATCTCACATGTTGAATACTTTAATTATAAAAATGAATTAAATATTCAATTAAATCATTTCTTTAAGTTCCAAAAGACAACTCTTAATCAGATCTCTCATTACATGGGTTACTCCAGCCACCTCTTTAGTTCAAAAATGTAACTCCAAATTACCTCTTCAGTTCAAAAGGTAACTCATAACCAGTTGTTCAACTAACTAAACTCTATCTCCTCTCTCCCAGTTGAAGAGGTGGAGTTTACTGATGGATTCTCTAGTTCCTTTTGATCTCAACAATTCATCCTCCTATCTCTAGGATTGATCTGAACCGTTCATATCATTTTCATATTCTATATAATCAATCCTTCATAGCCATTTGAAGGATATAATATTTCAACCCTTTGTGCACCATTACTCTATCATATTGGTTCAAGCATCAAGCCTTCTTGCGATCAAAGCATCCAATATCATATTCTCGATGCTCCCAAGTCATAGAGTCTGCCCACACCAATACTGAGGACCACACAAAAAACATTTCAGAAGGAATAGAGAGAGATAATAGAATATTCAAGCTTTGTTGGTTTGCATTCATTTTTATTCCTCCTTTATTGCTTGTCATTTTATTGTTCGTAGTTTCATTCTTAGTAGTTATCTGATTAATTTCCCCCATTGCAAATTGGTGCTACTAACCCCCCCCCGCTTGTTAAATCAAGATTACAAGGATCCAAATTCAATCCCGTGAAATTTTGGTGAACCTGACGTGAATCAAACAACCCAAATATCACTTGTAGATGATAGACATAACTTTTTGGCCTCGGTCGTACAGCTGCATAAATTTTTTTTCATGTTTTTTCTTGATATCCTTGTAATTTTGCAATCACTGGTATTTTACCGTAATTGATGAAAGTTTATCGCAAATGATTGATTTAATGCCATAATCAATTTAAGAATTTCACAATTAATTTTTATCGTTATTCCAATCTTTGTTTTCTTTCTCTGTGCCAGAATTGACTAATCTATACTGCAATTGATTCCAGTTTTTGCAATCGACCAAAGTTTACCGCAATTGACGGATCCATGCCACAATCTACAACATCCAGTCGCAACTAAAAGTGCTTTACCGCAATTGACAAGATACTACCACATATAATAGGAGTTTACTAGATTCAACAGACAATTACCACAATCGACATAATTATTTCTTATCTTATTCAAATGCATTATTTTTCTATTAAAATATTATTATTTTCTTGGTGTCTGTGCAGGATTGACCAATGATGAATGGCCAAAAGGGTAATTAGATGCATCCCAGGTTCTAGATCACTAAGAGAAGCCGTATGAAGGACCACAAATTACTGAACATAATAAAGAGCCATCTTAGCCATCATAGTGAAATATCAAAGTGAAGCATACAACCGATATTTTGATTCTATCAAATGTTTCATAGCTAAGTACAAGGTCACAATTAGTCTTAGCAGTCTTAAATTTTTTGGAGTTGCAGGTTATTCTTCAATTCTTAATTAGATGCTTTTTTGGTACTAATCACATTTTTTGACAGCGTGTGGCAAGGAAAAGTTTAACAAAGCAACTAAAAATTAACTCATTTGTCATTTTAGTGCTTAAAAAGAACATTGTATGTCAAACATCTTGACCCTCAGATTTTCAAAATTGGTGCTTAAAATTGACATGGTGGTTAATAATTGAACCAAGGAAAACAATATTTCAAAACTGGTGCATTAAAACTGAACAAGCAAATCATCATCTACTTTGGGCTTAAAATTGAACATTCATGCTTGTATGGGTGATTAGCTTAGTTCACACTTGGAATTTGGGGTTTAATCGATTAACCTTGTGCCTTGAGTCTTTGGTGCACTTGCACAATTTATTAGATTAAAAACCTTTATACTTTTTATAAAGGCCTATCTTGGGAATGCACTTCTTCCTCAGATAATGACCTTAAACTGGTAATCCTTCTGATTGGTATATAAACAAGATGCGAACCAAATTTTCATTTATATCTAGCCAAGCTTGGGCGAGGTTTGCTGATGATAGCTTGGATCGGGTGAATATCCATAAGTAGCTAGAAATGTCAACTAGGCTCTTAAGTGAGTCACACACGTACAAACTGATTGGATAGATGCCACAGACCCTACTACAACCTTGTTAAAATAGAGGCCAACCCAATTCACCTCCAAACAAATACCTGATTATAGTGCAAGAGGTCTCAGAATTTCCCCCCAAGATTCCCAACATATGTGTTCTAGGGTATTGTGTTAGTGAAAGAGATCTTCACTAGCATGGAAACAATATCTGGCAACGGGAAAAACATGGGCGCCTACATCATGGACCTTCATGTCCTAGTAGTGTGACAATTGTTGTGTGAGCTAACAAACATTCATGCATCGGGCTTATAACATTGTATTTGAAAGCCAAAATTGCCTTAGATTAATTTGTTTTTCCTTTTATCAAAACTCATGCTAGATTAAAAAACACATTCTCCATTGTGCTTGTTCTTTGATCAGTCTCCAAAATGTAAAGCAAACATCAAAACTGTCAAAATGAGTCCAACATGTTAAAGTCTAGGGTGTCAACATAAAAAATGTTCTGCAAATCAATACCTTGTTCTGAAAAATCAATTTTATCAGACAAAGAAGCCAATTTGAAATCTTTTTTTTAGACTATCTCCCCTTTGTTGTAATTGCCTGCATCCTACCACAATTGACAGAATTCTACCGTAATCATCCTATTTACTACTGCAGTTGACCTTTCAATTATCGTAATTCATGATTTATTACTATAATCAACTTGTCACTCTACCGCAATCAATGGAATTTTTCCGTACTTAACCAGAGACTTTGAAACACCTATTTTTACCTTAAAAGCATGAAAAGACTCTTCATTCTGTGTAAAAGATCACTGTCTATCCCATAAAAATGTGAAGGACATAGTCTGAATCTCTAAACTTTAAAGATCATCCCTTCTTTTAAAGAAGGGTTACTATCCAAACATTTTTATTTCAAAAGTTCAGACTCAAAATATCTTGATGTCGTTATCTCAAAATCATCATATCCTTATTAGTGACTTTGTCCCAAGCAATAGTCAAGAATCCTATTCTTACATCACCAAGTCTTTGAGATCAAGATAAATCAACATATGTCCTTAAAATTACCCTTGTCCAAACATACCTTGGACTCTCCTAGAAAGGTTACCCTTTTCTATTTTCTTTATATCACTTATTTTAGTCACAAAATCTAGACAACACTATGTCTCACACACCTTATGGAGGGCCTTACACTAGGTCAAAGGCTAAAACTCAACTTGATGATTCTTATATCAACTGATTTCCACCTTGGGAACAAGAGCGAGAGGACGACCCTTTTAGAAATACAAGTCCTTCTATTTTCATTGAGAATCCCCGTAGACCAACATTGTTCCATGATGTCATAGAGGAGGACCTTGAAGACATAGAGCAAGACTCCTATTCTACACAAGTTGTTGACATTTTTGTTGATAGAAATCCTGAATGTTTCTTAGCCATGTTGATTAAGAAGGGAATCAAACTCCCCGCCAAATTTAATGTGTCAACCATATGGCCTGGGAACCCTCTTGCATGTCAAAACACTATTCGACCCTCTTAAATGGAACCTGTGATATCCCAAATATTTCCATCTTTGACAAGAATGACATCATCATAGAGTGTGTCCAATCATATTAGATCTACAAAATCAAGCTAGCATGTCATCCAAACAAAGCATAAAAAGATCCCAAATAAGTGCACTCATGGTCACTAGTGTGCCTCAACCCTCGGCCTCATGTCCTTTCTCATCAAACTCTCATGCTATGTCCTCAATTCCACCAACAAGAAGCAACCCTTTTGTGATTTTTATGCTACTACAAATAGTCCCTGCTAGCCTTGGGCTTAATACCTTGCTCTCACAGGGATCCATCTCCATGGGTCTAAATTTCAGTAAATGCCCACCCAAGGTTACGCCTTTTCTCATATAGGGACCACAACAACCCCAACAACAACAACAATGCCAACAACCTCAACAAAAAGAACAACAAAATCAATCTTGGGCCAATCAAATGCCCCAGTATCAGAATCACATGTTGGGGAACAAATATCAAGTCCCAAGGACTAGATCATATGTCCCAACTCAAGGGGTACAAAGGCACAACCTCATACCTACTACATCACAAAGGTACAATGTCACCAATAATCCTAAATCTCATACAGACATGTTAATCCAACAAGTGGAGAGTCTTCAAACCCAAATGATGGACATGTAGAATCAAGGGAAAACCAAATCCTACACCATAGAGGATTTGTATCCATACCCCTTTGATCATTCTTTGCACATGTCTCTATTTCCCACTCATTTCTTGGTACCCAAGTTTGACAAATATTGGGGCAGCACCAACCCCGTTGAACATATCTGAGATTTATTTTCTATTTGCATCAAGGTGGAACATGATGAGACATACCTAATGCTACTATTCCAACAAAGCTAAGCTGGACCAACAATGGAATGGCTCTTGCACTTACCTCATGGCAATCTGTCTTGGCAAGAGTTGGCTGAAAAAATCATTGCTCACTTCCATCACAATATCAAGTGCAAGGTCAACATCAAGGACCTCCGTGACATGAAAAAAAAGATGGATAATCCTTTGTAAAATTACTAAAAAGGTGGAGGAACACTACAAATAGATTCACATATGATGTACCCAAGCAAGACCACATAGTCATGTGCATTGATAATATGATTCTAGATATGTCATTTCAAACAGAATTCTAGTTGGATCTTTCAAGAAACTCATCGAGTGAGGATTTCATTGTGAGAAAAACTTGGTCAAACAAGGTATCCTTGCATATCCTACCTAGATAAACACAAGAAAAAATGCAACAGATAAAACCAAGTGGTGGAACAAAAACAAAGATGTCACCAGTGATGGTGTCATTGATGTAAAGATGGTCAACTATGCCCAACCAAAGGTTTCACTATAAGGAGCACCTATGGAAAAAATAATACCCATGGTGCCCACTCAACAAGAGCACACTCATAATCAACCACCCCCTATTCAGGAAGCAACTGTGTCAAACAATCAACCATCGACACAATGCCTACAATGGTTTCTATTTCCAAAAGGAGATTACACGCCATTTGCAGAGTAAATAGAATCAACCTTAAGAAAATTGATACAATCAAATACTATCACTCTTCTTGAAATTAGAGAATACGAACATGGTGTTTTCAAACCGAAGTGGTACAATGATAATAATGTTTGCGAATTTCATCGAGTAAAGGGACACAAAACATGCAACTGCTATCAAATGAAAAACATCATTCAAGACCTCATTGACACAGGTGTCATCGATGTCACCAATACCCAATCAAAGGCACCACTGATCATACAATCTTCAATGACACATTCTATGATCACAACAAAAGAAAATCCTCTGAGTTTGGTGGACAGTCAAAATAGGTAAAATACACCTATGCCAACAGTGACAACACTATAAAGTGCATCAATCCTTCAGATAGCCATGTGGCTACTATTACTATCAGAGACCAAGGTGCTAAATGTGGTGTTATCACACATTGTACAAAGTTTTTCTTTCAAGGAGTGTCTTCTACATCTACTATATTGGATAATCATCAAGAAACCTCCAATCCATGGACCAGCCTTGTGGATCAGCTAAAGGGCACGCATGCCCAAATATCTATGTTCAAAATTTTGCGCATATCCCTGTAGCACAAGCAATCCCTTGACCAATAAGTCAAAAATGCATCTGTCTGAAGGGACATATCCCTTGAAAGATTCTAAACCATGGTGAACCACATAGCTTCCAACAAGCATGCAACCTTCATAGACCATAATGTGCCACTGTACAAGCCTCTTTATAACGATCCATTGCACTTGCTCACCCAAGTTCACAAACAGGCAATCCATAATGTCTTCATTGATGGTGGAGATGGATTAAACATTTTTACTTTAAAATTAATCCAAAACTTGGGTTATTTTGAATCCAATATTGATGTCACAAGGAGAATCAATATCAGAGCCTATGATGAAGAAGAAAATTCTTCCAAAGGTATCATCATACTACCAGTCTGAATAGACCCAGTCATCAAGAACACCCCGTTCCAAATCCTAGACGTAGAGTTGGGATATAACATGTTACTGGGAAGACCATGGATCCATGAGAAGAAATTTTTACCCTCCACATACCATCAGTGCATGAATTTCCCATGCCAGGGGCGGAAATCATTATTAAAGGAGATCCAAACCCATTCCAATACTGTAACACCATAAAAATTAGTACTGACAATCAATTCCCTTCAAACAAAGAGGCAAGCATTCCTTCCACCTTGAATTCAATTCCCAAAGATGTCACAAGAAGAGTGGGGAAATATCCATTACTGACAAAGGATTTGGTGAATACATGTATGAGCAAGCTTTTACTATCACCAACATGCCTCAAAGCCCAAGATCATACGACATGCCACAACCAGTGACCATAACTAAAATTCTAGAACCTATTCTATTTAGATGTCCACCCACCACCTTTGTCAAGTGGGGAGACTTTGTGGAAGAGAACCCTTTTGATCTGGATATTAACACATGGTTGTATCAAGACCCACAAAGACACACTTCAAGCACCCATACTCGTGTCAACATATGGAGTCGGCTACACAATGCTACAAAAGTTTGGGTATAATGGTACGACTAGTTTGGGGGCAAGAAAACAAGGTCTAATGGAACTATCTTTACCTCCAACCTAGAGAAATAAGAGAGGGTTAGGCTATGGAAAAAATAGAACTATTCCTACCACCCAAGACATACCCATTCATCAAGAACAAATAGTACAATTACACTAGGGACAAAACCCAGAACATGCATTGATCAACAATATACTCCAATAGTTATTTCCATCTGAAGTGGGAACCTCTTAACCTTGATTAAACCATAACCAAGCTATCCAAGATGATGAGGAAAGTGAGACATCCGATGAGCATTCTAGTGAAACTGATTCCCATCAATACAAGTGGAGATCCCTCCATAATTCTAAACCATCAATCCCTGACTATTCCCCTCGGTTAGTCAGCACTATAAACCTTGAGTATATGTTTGACCAACTAACCATAGAGGACCAGCCATGCATCAATAAGAATATCAATAACAATTCCCTAGGTGGTGCATCCACATCACATTCTTAGTTCATCAGAACCATCACCGTTGTCCCATTTAACTGAATAGATTCATCCCACTATGAGTACCTTTGTCTAGTACACCTAGAATTGATAGAGTGGGATCAACAAGGACAACCTGATATAGATCTCTTTGAAAATGATGAGGCTATCAAAGATTTTATGGGACTCAAAGAAGGAATTCCATTAGGGGACCACAAGGTAGGTTTCTCTATTGACCTAGACAGATCAACATATTTCACAAAGGAAGCTCCTCTTTATATTCAAAAAAGAAAAAGAAAAAAGAATAGCCAGTCAGTGAAAACCACAAGGAACTTTCTGACACAAAAAAAATGACAAAAAGACAATAAAAGACATATCTTCTAGTAAAAAACTCACTGAGTTACTAGAGGATGGAAAGCAAGACCTCCTCCCCTTGATAGAGGAAAAATTAGCATTGCTAGCTGAGGAAATGAAAGAAGTCAACCTAGGTGATGAAAAGACCCTAAATAATATCTACTTGGAAAAATCACTCACCCCAAAGGAATGAGAGAAGTTTATTAGCTTCCTCATCAAAAGGAAAATCAATTTTGCATGGTCCTACTTAGACATGCTAGGCCTAGATATGGAACTTATGTTGCATCACTTACCACTCTTACCAAACGCTAAACCTATCAAGAAAAAGTTATGAAAGATGCATCCACATGTAGCATTACTTGTCAAAGTAGAGTTAAGGAAGCTCCTCGATTTTGGATTCATATGAGCAATCCCATACATAGAGTGGATATCTAATATGGTGCCAGTAACCAAGCATAGTGGTCAAATCTGCATTTGCAAAGACTTTAGAGATCTAAACAAGGCTTTTCCCAAGGATGACTTTCCTTTATCGAATATCAACATGATAGTATATCTCACTGCAGGACATAAGATGAAATCATTCATTGATGCCTTCTTAGGATATAACCAAATAAGGATTGCACCAAAATGCCAACAAAAAACTACATTTACATGTGTTTGGGGTATTTCCTGTTGGAATTTCATGCAATTTGGTCTTAAAAAAGATGGAGAAATATATCAAAGGGCCATGATAAAGATCTTCCATGATCTCATTCACAAAATGATAGAATATTATGTCGATGACATACTTGCCAAGTCAATTCTTAGAAAAGATCATCTACAAGTGTTGGGACCCATATTTGATAGAATGCAATAATACAAAGTCTGACTAAATCCAAAAATGTGTGCATTTGGGTTCACCGCAGGAAAGATTTTGGGATTCATTATGTCACATCGAGGCATAGAGTTAGACCCACAAAAAGTCAAGGAAATACTAGACATTCCACCACCATCTAATCTAAGGCAACTAAGGGGTTTATAAGGCAGGATTCAATCCATCAAGTGCTTCCTAGCCCAATTGGAAGACAAGTGCTATCCATTCCAGCATCTACTACATAAGGATGTGACATTCATATAAACAGAACAGTGAGAGCAAGCATTCCAAATATTGAAGGATTATCTACTAAAGTCTCCCATATTGGTGCCAACCATTCAAGGAAGGCCATTAATTCTATACATCTTGGTAACTGAGTGAACATTAGGAGTACTCTTAGCACAACATCATGACAAAGGAAAGGAAAGAGATGTCTACTATCTCAGCAGAATTTTGGTAGGCTATGAGCTCAACTATTCACCAATTGAAAAATCATACCTTGCAGTAGTCTTTGCTTCCCAAAAGCTGAGACATTACATGTTAAGCCATCAAAACAACCTGATATAAAACATTAACCCCTTGAAGTGTTTACTGAGAAAAGTAGCACTGATAGGATGGCTTTCTAAATGGGTGATGATACTAAGAAAATTTGATCTAGAATACATGGACCGAAAATCTATCAAAGGGAAAGTCATTGTGGATCAACTAGTAGAGGCACCCATACATGATCATCAACCTATAATATCTGACTTTCTAGATGAGTCTATTCTTACAGTACAACCGGCCATAGATCTTTGGAAACTATACTTTGATGGATCATGCACGAACCATGGTGCAGGAGCAGGGATAATATGTTGGAATAATCCCAAGGGATAACTGGGAGGGGGGTGAATCAGTTATCACCTAGCTTAATTATTTTCTCTAATTAATTACATAATAAAATTAAGCATTAACACATTCAGATAACACAAGATAGAACACAACAATTTTGGTTATGGGGAAACCAAATAGGTAAAAACCCTGGTGGGAATTAGCACCCACAAAGAACTGTACTTGAGTATAATTATCCCTATTAGAAGATCTTGCAACCCTATTAGGAGTTGTTCTTTACAATTCAATAATTATAGTGACCTGGTTAAGGGTCTAACCCTGTTAGGAGTCTTTTACAAATAACCTTGTTAGGGGTGAGGACTCACTATCCAAAAGCTCACTGCTAAATGGTGAAGGCTACAACCTTCACTAAAATAGATATACACTATATCTGATAAATGAAGTATTTGAGTAGACCTGCTATCTTGATCAATTCTATTGAATTGTATGCTTTCACTTCCTCTTCACATAGATATTTTCTTGATGAATGAAATGTCTTTACTGTCCCAAAACAATGAACATTATGTTCTATACTTTTTCTATCTCTTTTCTTATCATTCACACTTAGCATTCATCAAATGAACTACGATAAGTATCTTCCCAAAATATGTAATATTAGTCAGCTTTAGGAGTCCCTTCAATACTTCTTTAGTCAGCCAAATCAAGCATGCAACCTGATTAAAATCACACAACTCAAACTGAATAGACGTGATGCTTCACATAGTTGGCATATACCGAAGATAATCTTCACAGATAATCTTCAGTCACTGTAACTGTCAAAAAACTAAATAGACGTGATGCTTCACATAGGTGCAACTCAAGAAACAATGTAATTACATTGGCTCTTCATAGATAATCTTCAGTCACTGTAACTGTCAAAAAAACTAACATAACTCAACTGAAACTACATATCTGACTCTATGTGAATGCACATAGCAACTAGAATATGTGTACACCATATAAATAAATAGGTAAGGTTCCAAAACATCTTTACTGATTAATTTCTTACAGGACACTATTTTATATTATATGTTCTCATCAATGACAAACATACAATCAACAATTTTCACAGAAGAAAATATCCAACATCTCCCCCTTTGACATTGATGGCAACATATGATATGAAAAATATCATCAACCCAAATTATCCTCCTTCTTTTTACAATCTTATTAATATCCTCATCAAGGGTTCCTCTTTATTGTTGCTTCTCTTCTGACTGTGTTTTTATTTTTATGACTATATACTCCCCTAGATTATATTCTCCCCCTTACTAATAATCCCCCTTTGACATCAATGGCAAAGGGTGCCAAACATCATGAAGCATAGGTACTACTCCATAAGTAGAGTAGTCAACCATTCATCAGTCATCAAGGACTGATGTTCTTTGCTACAAATTCTAATCAGACTCGGGAAAGGGATTTACTCCTAGCTTCTCCCTAAGATACTCAAAAGTATCTTTTGATAAAGGCTTTGTAAAAATATCTGCTAATTGTTCTTTAGTGCTCACATAATCTGACTTTAATTCTCTTTCTGCAACTTTTTCTCTTAGAAAGTGATATTTGATCTCAATGTGTTTTGTCTTTGCATTCATCATAGGGTTCTTTGACATATTGATAGTAATAGTGTTATCATAGTGAATAACAATAGGATAATCAATCTGAATACCAAAGTCTTTAATCATTTGTTTGATCCAAACCATTGTTGAACAATTTAGTGTTGCTGCAACATACTCCTGTCGACTGAGAGATATAGTTTTTCTTCTTGCTTGTCCAAGTAACCAACCTATCTCCAAGAAATACTGCTCCTCTTGAGGTACACTTCCTTTCATCAACACAACCTGCCTAGTTTGCATCTGTATATACATGAATTTGTATATTCTCTAAGTTAGGATACCATAAACCATAGTCTATAGTCCCTTCTAAGTATCTAAATATTCTTTTTATTGCCATTGGGTGATTTTGTTTAGGTTCAACTACAAATCTTCCAACAATGCCAACTGCATTGAAAATATTTGGTCTAGATCGAGTAAGATATATGATTTTTCCAATCATATACTTGTATAGTGTCTTATTAACTGCTATGGAAACATCATCTTTAGAAATCTTTCTTCCTATTATCATGGGGGTGCTTACTAGTTTTCAATCTTCCATTTTGAAAGTCTTCAATATCTCCTTCACATACTTAGACTGATTTATAAATATGCCTTTGTCTGTTTGTTTTACATTCAATCCCAAAAAATATTTGATAGGTCCAATCATCCTCATTTCAAACTCACTTTGCATCTCTTAGGAAAATTATGCAATAAGCTTGGCATTACCTCCAAAGATAATGTCATCAACAAAAATAGAAACAAGTAGTAATCCTTCATCTATCTCTCTTATGAATAAGTTACAATCTGCTACTCCTTTTCTGAATCCTATCTTTGTTAAGTAACCATTAAGTCTCTCATACCATGCTCTTGGGGCCTATTTAAGTTATTTAATTCCATAAAGTTCTTTCTTTAGTCTACATACCATGTTTGGTTTGTCTGATAGAATAAATCCTTAATGTTGTTCTTTGTAAACTTCTTCCTTCAAGTCACCATTTAGAAAAGCTGACTTGACATCCATTTAATATAATTTAAAGTTCTTGAATGTTGCATAGGCTAGAAACAACCTGATAGCTTCCATTCTGCTCACATGGGAAAATGTATTAGTGTAGTCTATTCCTTCTCTTTGTGCATATCCTTTACATACCAGTCTTGCTTTGTTTCTTACCACTATACCTTCTTCATTCATCTTATTCTTGAATATCCACTTTGTTCCAATCACATTCTTGTCATGAGGTATAGGGACCAGTTCCCATGTATCATTCTTGATTATCTAATCCAATTCTTCTTGCATAGTACTTTGCCAATCTAAATCATTGCACACATCTTCAACACTTAAGGGTTCAATTTGAGAAAGTAAGCATACCTCTTCATCAAGGGTTGAAACTTTTGCTCTGGATCTTGTCAAGACCTTAGTGCTTTGATCTCCAATGATGTCTTCCTTAGAGTGGTATTTAGATGTGTATTTTGAGTTTTTAGGAGTGAAACTCTCGTCTGTAATTTGTGATTCTTCTTAACTTGGTTCAGGATTGTTGCATGAAACATCAATACAGTCAAACATTTCTTCAATAAATGTGTCCTTACTGATAGGTTTGGGTTCATCTTCAATCATGGGAGAACATTCATAGTATCTATCTTGAATCATAAACTTCTCATCAATCTTCACATGAGTAATTTCAATGATCTTCTTCAATCTTAGATTAAAACATCTATAGGATTTTCTTTTAGTAGAGTAACCAAGAAAAATAACTTCATTGCTTCTAGCATAAAAATTGCCAATACTATCATCTCTCTTGATGTAGCACTTTCTTCCAAAGATTCTAAATTATTTCACAGTGGGTATATTACCAAAACAAATTTCATAAGGTTTCTTGTCTACGCCTGGCCTTAATTGGATTCTATTGATAGTATAGACTGTTGTATTGACCGCATCTCTCCAATAGGTATGAGAAACCTTTCCTTCAATCATGATAGTGTGCGCTATTTCAAGTATTATCCTGTTCTTTCTTTCTGCTATCCCATTCCGCTGAGGGTTTCTAGGTGCACTTAACTATCTTTTGATTCCATATTCTTTACAATAATCATAAAAATGGTTAGAGGTGAATTCTCCTCCTCTATCTGATCTCAAACATTTTATCTTCAATCCAGATTCATTTTCAACCTTAGCTTTGAATACTTTGAACTTCTCAAAAGCTTCATATTTGTCTTTTACAAATGCAACCCACATAATCCTTGAAAAATCATCAACAAACAAAATGAAATACCTCTCTCCATAGTATGATCTTGTTTGAGTTGGTCCACATAGGTCTGCATGTGTCAGATCTAATTTGTTCTCTATTGAGTTCTGTTTGCTTCTAAATGAGGTCTTTATATGCCTCCCCATCACACATTCCCTGCACATAGTATCAACTAGTCTTGCAATACTTGGAAGTTCTCTTACTGCCTTTACATTACTTATCTTTACTATGTTTTCAAAATTGATATGACAAAGTCTCTTGTGCCATAGCCAACTATCATCCACTTTTGCAACAAAACAACTTACTTTAGAGTTGAGTTGAAAGATTACCTTTGGTCTTTGACCCTGATGCAATCATGTCTCCTTCTTTGTTGTTAATGATGCACTTGTTTTCTTTGAATTCCAACTAATATCCTTTGTTAAGTAATTGTCCAAAACTTAGAAGGTTGTGATGTAAACCATCAACATAAAGAACATCATCTGTTTTGTTCTTTCCATCTAAGGTAATCGAACCTTTTCCTATGATAGGTTTGGGAGTGTTATCTCCAAATCTAACCATGCCAGCTTTGTACTTATCTAGATGTAAAAATCTATCTTTGTCATATGTCATGTGGTGTGAACACCCACTGTCTATGACCCAGTCTATTTTGATGTCTGCTTTGGAAACTAATGCTAACTCCTGTGCTTCTTTTTCATCTTCAATGTCCATCTCCTCAAGCATTTTATCAATGTCTTTAATGGAAATTAATCCAATTTCATCTTCTCCTAAATCATCATCAGTTACACCATCTTCAGCATGATAGTATTCCTTAGTATATTTGGGCTTGTAATCTGGTCTGAACTTCTTGACTCTTGTAGGACACTTGGATGCAAAGTGACCAACTTTGTTGCATGAAAATCATTTGAATGTTAGTTGTCCTTCATATTTCCCTTTACCTTTTCTTTCCTTCTTGGCAATCATAGAAATGATTTCTTCTAGTTCAATGTCAACTTCTTCCTTCTCATTAGAGTTTCTTAAATATTTCTTACCATGAACTAAGGCTTTGATATTTGTTTCCATTTTAGGTTCTGTCTTCAATCTTGATATCTCAAATGTAGATATTTTGTTGATCAGGGTTTCTCTTTTGAAGTCCTTTGAGAATTGCATGGTTTCATCCAAGATGTTAATCTTTCTTTCATAATTTGTTGTCAGTGTGGTCATCAGTTTGTCCATTATGTCATCCTTTGAAATTTCTCCACCATTGTTCCTGATGCATGATACTGCTTCATTAATTCTTTGATTGTAAACTCTGATGTTTTATTCATGTAGCATCTCTAAATTATTGTATCTTTTCTTCCATGTCTTTCTGCACACATTATTTTCTTGGATGTCTCCTTCAAACATATCTTCTAAGTATTTCCAGATTGAATATTCTTTTTCTACCTTCTTGATCTTAGAAAATTCGCTATCAGATAGGGCACTGATTAGGGCCTCCTTGGAAATTGCATTTTGAGTGAATACTTCCTTTTGTTTAATTGTAGAGTCTTCTTCTATAAGGTATTTTAAGGTGGGAACATCAATTGCATGAGTGGCAATCTCATAGATCTCAAATCTGATGCATCGAAGATGTGTTATCATTTTTTTCTTCCAGTCAAGATAGTTCTCTCCATCAAACTTAGGACTCTATTTCCTGAAGTACACCATTTGATGTACCTTAAGCTATTAGGATTTCTCTCCAAGGCACTTGGCTCTGATACCAATTGTTGGAATAGTCCCAAGGGATAACTGAGAGGGGGGGGGGTGAATCAGTTATTAGCTATTTAATTCTTTTCTCTAATTAATTAAAAAATAACATTAAGAATTAAAACATTCAGATAACACAAGATAGAACACAACAATTTTGGTTATGGGGAAACCAAATAGGTAAAAACCCCGGTGGGAATTAGCACCCACAAATAATTGTACTTGAGTATAATTATACCTATTAGAAGATCTTGCAACCCTGTTAGGAGTTTTTCTTTACAATGCAATAAGTAGAGTGACCTAGTTAAGGGTCTGACCCTGTTAGGAGTCTTTTACAAATAACCCTATTAGGGGTGAGGACTCAGTGTCCAAAAGATCACTGCTAAATGGTGAAGGCTACAACCTTTAGTAAAATAGATATACACTATATTTGATAAATGAACTATTTGAGTAGACCTACCATCTTGATCAGTTCCAGTGTATTGTATGCTTTCACTTCTTCTTCACATAGATATTTTCTTGATGAATGAAATGTCTTTACTGTCCCAAAACAATGGATATTCTATTCTATACTTTTTTCTTTCTCTTTTCTTATCATTCACACTTAGCATTCATCAAATGAACTACTATAAGTATCTTCCCAAAAGATGTGATCTTAGTCGGCTTTAGGAGTCCCTTCAATACATCTTTAGTCAGCCAAATCAAGCACGCAACTTGATTAGAATCACGCAACTCAAACTGAATAGATGTGACGCTTCACATAGTCGGCTCTACCAAATTGACTCAATCATCCTGCTTCTTTTAGAACACCTTTAGCACCTTTAGATAATTATAGTTAACTCATAACTAAACATGAATACAAACATGCATATCCCGAAGATAGGCGCAACTCAAGAAACAATGTAATTACGTCGGCTCTTCACAGATAATCTTCAGTCACTATAACTGTCAGAACAAACTAACATAACTCAACTGAAACTACATATCTGACTCTGCATGAATGCACATAGCAACCAAAATATTTGTACACCATGGAAATAAACATGCAAGGTTCCAAAAAATATGTACTAATAATTGCTTACATGACACTGCTGTATATTTTATGTTGTCATCAATGACAAAAATACAATCAACAATTTGCACAAACTAAATCTCCAACATAGTACTCATTAGAACCTCAAAGTCTATGGTGATTCATAATTAGTCATCATCCAAGTCTATGGTGATTCACAATTAGTCATCAGCCAAGTAAACAATGACTATATAATAAAAGATGAGAAGCTAATCACATATAGAGAGCAGATGGACATGTTGCGCGCTTCATTTCATTTCATTGTATTCAAGCAAGTACCAAGAGTTAAAAAAAAAATAGCAGATGCGATGACTACCATAGTTTCCTTGATCAAAATGCTAGGAAACGAGACCAAATTCCAATTTTTGGTAGAGAAACTCATGAAACTAGCACATCAAGCACCAATCATAGAATTAGTGTGTGTCCTTGTTGATCCTGAAGCCCGATGGTACCATGACAAGTACAATTACCTCCAAAGTATTTTTCTACCTCCCAACTTTTCTAGGAACCAAAATAATTTCCTCATCCACCAAGCCTCTAGGTACACCCTTCTCTCTAGTACTCTATTTAGAAGAAATCTAGATGGAATTCTATTATGATGTCTCACTTCCACAAAATCCCAGAGAGCTTTATAAGAGGTACATGAAGGAATTTTTGGAACCCACACAAGTGGAAATACTTTGGCAAAGAAGATCGTCTGAATGGGATACTACTAGCCCACAGTAGAGACAGATGCCAACAAGTATGTATAAAGGTGCACACAATGTCATATTCATGGAGGCCTCATCCATGCACCAGCCCAAGAACTCAATCCCATCACTTCACCATGGTCATTTTCTAAGTGGGGATTTGACCTAGTGGGTAAGATTACACCAACCTCATCTAATGGACATAAGTACATCATTACAACAACATAGTACTTCACTAAATGGGTGGAAGCCATTTCTCTCACCTACATCACTGAAAAGTAGATCTCCATGTTCATACTCAACAACCTCATCTGTCAGTATGGATTTCCTCAAACCATACTAATAGATCATGGTATACCTTTCCAAAATCAAGATGTTGAAGATCTTTGTGAATATTTCCACATAAAACAAGGTTTCTCTTCCTTCTACTATCCCCAAGGGAATGGTCAGGCTGAAGCCAAAAACAAAACCATACTGAAGATCTTAAAGAAAATAGTTAATGAATCAGGGTGAGACAGGCATTTACAGCTTAGTCCAGCACTATGGACATACAAAACTAGCATGAGAACACCTACAACAACCACTCATTTCTCACTAGTATATGGATCAGAGTCGATCCTACCCCTCAAAGTGGAAATCCCATCCCTGAGAATATCATTGAAGAACCTCATTTTAGATGAAGACTACATAGTAGCAAGGCTCAGTCAACTAGAAATATTACATGAAAGAAGAACAAATGCACTCAACCACTAACAAGGCTATTAGAATTTCCTTAGAAGGAACTATCACAAGAAGTTAAGGCCACAAACCTTTGAGGTAGGAGACATCATCCTTATGGAGAATCAAAAGAACCAAGCAAAGAGGGTGAAACTAGGAAAGTTTGAGCCTAACTGGCTAGGACCGTATGTCATTATCACATCTTGCAATAGTGGGGCATACCAACTAGAAAAACCAAAAGGAGATAAGCTCCCAGGATACATCAACAATATGCACCTCAAAAGGTTCTACACTTGAAGTCTCAAGGTTAAGGCACTTATCTACATTTCAAGAAAAATATAAAAAAATACAAAAAGGTTACCTTGGTGAAAACCTAGCAAAAAGGCACCTTGGCAACAACAAAAAAATCAACAATAGAAAAAATTAAAGAGAAATAGAATCACTCTCTTAGTGAAAACCTGGAAAATAGGCACTATTTAGTAGGTACCTTGGTGAAAACCTATAAAACAGGCGTTAAGTGTTCAAATCTAGCTTCACCATCAATGACAAAGATAAAATCTTGAGCACCCCACATGCAAGACTGGAAACCCAAGCTATTTTCAAAAGCACAATCCCCTCTGAGAATCAACACCTATCCATGGTTTGTACTGGTCCACCAGAATAGGGGGCAATTCTAAAGTCCTAAAAAATCCCTAAAAGTGTAAAAAAAACTCATCATAAAATCCTAAAAAGATCAAAATGTCCTGAAAAATCAATCTTCATCAAATAAAATAAAAAATCTAAAAATCTAAAAAAGAAATAAAACTAACTCGGTTATCAACATAGAAAAAGGGTAATCAAGCCAAATCAATCAATGTCAAAATCATGAGCTTTGCAAATCAGCATTGGGCCCATATGACATAACTTTATTAGCTATCCAATCTATCAACAAGCAAACTGGCGATCAAGCCAATCAATCAATATCAAAATCATGAGCTTTGGGAATCATCACTGCACCTATATGACACAACTTTATCAACTATTCAATCAATCAAACAATCTATCAATCAAAAAAATCAATTTTCTTACATAATGATAGATACACTAAAAACCAGACATATCAGTATTATATGAGTCATCTATTACTTAAACCAAACACAATCAAGCATCAGAGAATCATGTTAATCAAGTGAATCAAGATGAATCAAGGAACAATAAAATTTTGACTAGGTAAGTCGTCAGTCAGATGTCAATCTATCTTTTGTGGTTATGTTCTTACTGTAAGACCAGAAAAAGGCATTAGAGCATATCTAGGAGATCACAAACCCTAATCAATATGATACCTATCTAATCTATCATGAAAGCCATTCAAAACAAGATTTCATAAACATAAATCATAAATACACTAAGAACTCCCTTCAAATGTAACTCCCATGTTCTCCTTTCTTCTCCATAATCAGATTTTGATGTTGCTCTTTGACAATAACACTATTGCACAAAGATTCAAAAGCCAAGTTTGCAAGTGAGAATACTAGGAGAGAGTGATCTAACCTTGATTGAGATAAATGCATCTCATTTTATAGAAAATGAGAGTCATTTAGGTGAGATTGCACAAAGTCTATGCATAAATGAAGATTTTGGTTGGTAGGATGTTAGGAAGCATGATATGGGGGAGATCAAATAAGGAGATATTGAGAATATTCATGAAGCACCTTAATAGGGATGTGAATCCTCAATTAAGGGATATGGCAATTAGGTAAGATAAGGAATCATTAAATTAATTAATAATTCAATATTCTCAATATTCCTCAAAAATCAATAATTAGATTTATGAAATTATGAAAATCTCATAAATTGAAATTAGCCAATTAGTTAATAAAAATTAATTAATTGTTGGAGACTTAGGGAAAAGGGAATAAATAAAGTCTATTTATTTATTCAATTAGGACCTAGGGATAAACTATGGGTTATTCATCCCAAGGGGGAAATTAGTGAATTATTGATGGAATTGAAGGTGTTGATGTCGAATTGAAATGATTATGATGATATTAATAAGGATTATGATAAATTTCAAGGGTTCTGGAATAGTTTAGGAAATCATGAGGCATCGATGAGCTTTGACAATGCGTCGGCATAATGATATTTGGAAATGATTGAAAAGTGCCAATGAACTTTGATGGCGTCATAGGATTGAAATTGAAATAGGGAAACATCGATGATCTTGGACAATGTTACTGAAATAATGATGATCAAAATTAGTATTGATGAACATGGACAACACTATTGAATTGATATTGATAAATTGATAACGATAACACCGATGAACTTTGACAATGGTATCAAATAGTTGATTAAGGGGATATGAAGCATTGATGATCTTGGACAATGCTCCTAAAATGATGACAAGATTGATCAAATTGAAATAGGGTTTTGATCGATTCAAAAATTGGGTTACTTAGGCATCGATGATCTTGGACAATGCCCCAGAATAGTTGGAATGAGTCCAAACAATTCTGAAAGTGATTAGGAATAGAATAGGATGAGTTTTAATTGATTTAGGAAGGTTTGGAATGGTTTAGGATTGAATAGGATCAAATATGATTGAATAGTATCGAATAGTATTGGTTTACGGTTGATAAAAAATGATTAGGAAAATGATCGATTTGATAAAGAGAGAAGAAATATTAGTAAATAATCAAACAATTTTGCAATATTCAATCATCGATGAAAGACACAATGTTGTCATATAATAAAGATCATATGAAAAACATAGAGGAATAATTAGGTCATAAAACAACGTTTCAATTGTAATGCTAAAAATGTTAAAACACGTAGACCAATAGGCTCGATCCATTTTTAGGTCTCTACACTTACACTACTCAAGGATCCACCAAGTGAGGAGAGTAGCTATGATAGATCATGACCTTATTTTATTTGATTTCTTTTTGTGGAATTTTTCATTTCAATTTTTGAGTAATGATGATTTAGGATAAATGTGGTAGGCGTTGTCACTTATCTGGTAGCCGTATAGTTCCATGATTTGAGCTTAACCCTAGGAAAGAATTGGACAAACCTTCTCTATTATCTTCTTGTTCGTACTAATAGAATCATAGCAGTACCTAGATGGTCTGTATCTAGGTGCATTGGATTTCTATCTTGGTTTTTTCTTTCTTTTCAAAATCAAGAGATCATAGCAATATCCAGATAGTCTATATCTAGGTGCATTAGATTTTTATCTTGGTTTTTCTTTTTCTAGATTTTTCAAAGAGAATAGCGGTATCTAGATAGTCAATATATAGGTGCATTTTGTTATTTTTATTTTCAAGTCAGATATCATAGCGGTATCCAAATGGTCAATATTTGGGTGCATTTGGATCTCTTTCTTTTCAAATTGGGGAACATAGCGGTATGCAGATGGTCAATATCTAGGTGTATTTGGTTCTCTTTCTATTTAATCTCTCTACTCCTTGCAGTTATCAAGAGATCATAGTGTTATCCATATGAGAAATATCTGTGTGCATTGGATGCTCTTTGATTTTTATAATAAGGTGCAATGATGAAAAAATTAGAAAACATGGCAGCAACTTGGGCCACCCATCCTATCTATCAATAAATTCTAGAGATAATTTTCCACTAACTTTATTCTAACTAACAGATGCATTACTTAGATATTTTACAAGAAGCTTTGCATAGACGGAAAAATCAAAGATGAACATAAACACATTGACGTGAAAGGGCTAAAAAATTCCCTAATTTTCCCAAAGGATTTAAGACCGAGTGGATCTAGATAGTTCTTAGCCGGGTACATGACCAAAAGATGTGGTTGGATGAGCCAAAACTGATCACTAAGGATGTAATACATGCAGTGACCAGATCTCTAGTAACCGACAAGGAAAAATATCTCAAACATCCTCCTCGCCCCTACATAGAAAATATGACAGGTGTAGTATGGGATGGTAGAGGATTGAAGGTAAATTCCATCACTGATCTAGAACTTAAATTTGGTGCATGTGTGCTAGGATAGAAGGTATTCCAAGCCACTAGACTAAATAGAATTGCATGCAGAGTAGTTGACACTGCTCACAAGATTGTGAAGAAGGGATTACAGCTGGACATATCTGAGATTCTACTGAAGCAATTAGAGGAGAACATGAGGATAATAAGGTCAACAAGGTCTAATTCATGTAAGTTTGGATCACTCCTCATGTGTACATTTTTATATTTCCATAACTTCTTCCCATCTATCGGTAATGCCAATTGGGACACTACCCGACCAGTGACAATAAAAATTAGTCTTTTTATTAAGTCACTAGGAGATAATTTTACATCGATCATGGATGCATGCTTCACTACTTTTAAGGACACAATGCAGAAAAGGATGAGGATACCAAAACAACTAGAGGATCAATATAAAGATGATATTTGTTTCATGGTGGACATTGATACAACTTTGATCAAACTAGCTGTACCAAGGACAACATGGTTAGCACCACTTGACTATGAGATAAACATAGATCAGGTCACAAATGCTATTGATGCATTATTGAATGAACCACTGGACAAATCATTAACAAGATTTGGAACCTTTGAAGAAGCTAAGGCCCAAATCAAAATAGGCTTATTTGTTAAAAACATAGATAGAAAGAAGACCAAAATGGTGAAAACACTTGAAAAGAAGTTTTTGGTAAACGATGAAGAAACATAACAACAAGAAGCCACTGAGGGACAGTCACCCATTAGTAAAGTTGAACAATTGAGTGACTGCGAATCAACAGAGTCTAATGCACCACCCCCAAAGAAACCAAGAACTACTACTTCATCAAGGATGAGCAGTAAAACTACAAAAGAAGACTCACTACAGATTAAGAAAGGACAAGTGAGGACTTATAAAAGAAAGCCTCAAACCAGGAAAACATTAGAATGAAAGAGAAGAAGAAGATTAATCTGTGGAAAGGAAGATAAGGAAGACACTGAACAATATGAACACCCTAAAAAGAACAAAGTTCCTACCACAATTGATGAGATTTCCACATCAATCATCAAGTCAGGTAGAATATCTGATCCTAAGATTAGACAATGGCTAACTCTAAAACCTGAGGATCAGAATAAGATAGAAGAAGCCATCATCAAGACAATGTGTGTATTCAAATATGTACTTGTATAGTTTGATAAGATGATGCCACAAGAACTTCAATATAGGTTATCAACAAGGTGGACATATACACTAAATACTAAAAGAAAAATAAGGGAAAGATCCCTAGTTTCAATTATGCCACCCGAGTCAAAGATGGAAGAAATTGATGAAATGATGAAGAAGCATTCAAAGAAGTTCTCAAAAAAATTGAGAGCCTACAAAGTACTAGAAGGAATCTTAATAGAGCTTGACAAAGAAAGTGATGATACTTGGAGAAGAATAATCAATCCGCCTAAAGAGGATACAAGTCCCAAACAAGTAATAGCCCTTACCAAGACACCTCACAATGAAGAGAAATAGACTACACCGAGCCCTAGACACATCTTAATAAATGACAATAAGGATCTCAATCCAATTGAATTAAAGACTTTGGAAAGTAAGTAAATGGATCACATACCTCAAATTCTACAATCATTAAGGAATACAAATGATGAACAGTCAAGGATACAACTATCATAGATATCATTGGAAGTGATCCTGCTGATGAGGTAAAGATGGATGAAGATGTCACTGTTACCATCGAGAAAACCAAGGAACATGATACAAGAACTGATGGTGCACATGTTAATATACTAGGACAAATGTCATTATTGATACAAGCTATCAATATCATCCCAAAGAAGGAGAAGTCACCTGACCATGATGCAAGCATACCCAAAGATAAGGGTGAAGAGGAGAAGAAAAACACAAATGATGAACATAAAGTAATAGATGTAGAGCAGAAAGATGCAAGTGAAGGAAAAGGTGATGCCACTCCAAAGGATACAAAAGGAGAATCTATAGATAAAGATAAGGTTTATGTAAAGACGTCTACAACCAACTGATAGGTGAATACTAAGAAGCAGGTAAAAGACACAACACCTCCAAAGCCTTCACCAAGTACATCATACCAATCAAAACATTTTGGTATGGTACTACATACAACTGCCTCCCCCACAATTACAAAGAAAAAGAAGAATCCAGTCACATTGGATGAAATTGTTGACATATTGGACTGTGATCCTAGGACATTGGATCCAGAGTCACTTACAAAGTATGGTGAACTTTGTAAAATAAAGGCAACTCAGGACAATCTCAAGAAGGAGCACAAGAACTCACAAGTCCTATAGACAACCAAGGAAATACTATTTCAAATAGTACCCGACATAGATATTGATCAAAATGATCCTATACTTGATCAATTAGCAGTTCTTACCAAAGCCATCATATCACAGAATGTAGATGTAGAGAAGGTAATAGAAGAACGTGCAGAGAAAGAGTACCAATACAAGCTAACAGAGAAAATCAGCCAAGAAGTGGTAGAGAACAAGGTAAAGCTATCTTAGCTGGTCAATACATTGGAACCAATTATTTTCATAAGTTATAACCTTAGTTCAAAATTTATGCACCATAGAGAAATTCACTAAGGAGAGTAGTGAAAAGATTGCAAAGATAGATGCAGATCTTAATGGTAGTGCACAAGGTCTCACAACCAATGACAATGCATTCAAGTTGAATTATGACAATATTATAGAAGAAAAAAGGTTGATACTTGAGATTCAAGAGGTAGAATCAAAATTTAGAGATGAGGTAACCGAGCTCCAAGCTCTACTACTACCAAATCTCACATTACTATAACGACATATGACTTCAGAAAGAACATTGATTGCCACCCCAGAAATGTCTGTAACAAAAATCATATATGATATGCATGAAAGAATCAACTTGGAAATAATGACCATTGAGCACCTCAAAGAAAAATGGGAAAACCAAATAGAGGACATTCAAAAATCTCATTCCCACATTTTTGACAAATTATAAGTATTACACCTTTGTCATTATTATAAAAAAAAAAGGAGGAATTGATATGATAAAAGGGGAAATTATTTGGTGTGATAAGGTGAAAGGGGGAAATGATGAAAGGGGGGAAATATATGTATAAAGGAAAGTATATATCCATGTACATATACTATACCAAGGCATGCACATAGGAGAAATCATATTGACAAGGTAAACACATGGTGTATATACTAAACATTTTAGTTTTGCACATATCATTTTTTGATACTAATGCTAAAGGGGGAGATTGATGACCATATTTTTTCATTAGTATACAAAGGAAATAGTTTTTTAACCATCTATAAATGATCAGCCAAATATTGGTTTATAGTGCAACCTGAAACAACAATTCACAGAGGTTACCAAAAATGTTAAGTGCAAGAGAACACTGAAACCAGTCTTCACTGATAGAAAAGTTCATAGAGGAACCTGATAGACAAGTTCACAGTGAACACTGATAGTTAGTCTATAGATAAAACTAAGAAGTAGAATGTCTATAGAAACATCATCAAGGAAAGACTACAAATAAACTCAAGCACCAATCTATCGAGAGATAGCTTTAATTCTGATAATTGTGGATCTGAGTTACACATCAGATAAAACACTTGAGTTTTATATTTAGCTTTATTACTTATATTTAAAACTATTTCTTGAGGGACAAGTAAAGAAAATTTAACTTTTTTAATCAGTCTAACTGATTGAAAACATGCAAACTAGGAGATCAAGGTTGAGTTGTCAACCTTTGATCATAGATTTATCATTGTAAAGCGTGAAACCTAATCAGGTCAATTCATTATATAAATAAATGTGTAATCAATCAAAACAAGATGATGTGATGATGATTGTAACCGAGGAGAACATCTAAGGATCAGACAAAGATTTTTATGTAGAAGGACAACAAAAGATGAAATGAGTTATAAAGAACAAGATTCAAGGCTACTGAGCAGAACATAGGTATTAATCAATCACTATAGGTGATACATAATATTGTGAACTTAAAGGATTTGTACTCAACAATTCAAGATTGCATATAATTAGGTCAATAAGTACTTTTTATTTCATTCTAACAAGTGTAGCAAATAGAAGAAATCCTTTAAGAAGGTGGATTTAACAATCCTTATGTAAATCTCTTAACCGAGTGCACACTAAATATTGTTGCTAAATCTCTTAACCGAGTAGACCTAACCAGTCTAAAATGTTACTCCTAAGAGGGTAAGATTATAGAAGTGATCAAACTTGTAGCCTTAACTGGCACCTTCCACTCTGCAGATAGTGAAGCTTTGTGGGTTTCATCCCCACTATAGTTTTTACCTTCTAACAGGGGTTTTCTATGTTACCAATGATATTACATGCACAAAGATAGAATATCATCTATGGTTGGTAATGCAAGGAATTGATTACTAAAGGATTAAGGGTTAAATGATAAAAATTTTAAGGGTACTGATTCACCCCTCCTCTCTTAGTACACACCATTCCATTATTCCAACATTTTCCTCACTTTCCACCTCATCTATCTTGTTTAGAGATACCAAAAACACCTGGAAACCCCTTCACATACACCGCTTAAGTTTTATAGCGGATATCATACGAAGGGAAATGGGACGTTGAAATCCTACAATCTCACAATCTTTTCCAAGATCATCCTTAAACTAGATAGTCTTCTATCTACAATTGGTGCTAGCTCCATGAGATCCTAACTAATCCATTCCTAAGACAACTCCATACAATCCCAAAGGAATCACATGAAGATCAACTAAGGTAATGAATTCTCCTAGCTTAAACTTGCACTCACAGACTACAGAGTTTATGGCTACCTTAGTACAGAAAGCTAACTCCACTTGCCAACCTATATCTTGCTTTGCACCTACTAGCCCACACTGCTCTACTTTGAAAGGAGAAATGAAAGAATATGTAGCTACAAAATCAAATCAAATATAAATATAAATACCTCAAATAGAACCCAAAGTCTCTACCACTATGCCCTAGTGTTTTTCCTAATAGTGATCCATTGTAGCAAACACACTATGAGACTAGCCGACATCTCCAACTATAGGCTTAGAAGCAACTGGCCTTTATCTGGAATACTAAAGTGTATGCTAAATATAGTTGGCTACAATGTGACAAAATTGTCCACATGAAAAACAACTAGTCCCTCTATCATTGCCTTTCCTAGCAGAGGGCACACTAGACTTCTGATAACTCCCTCTGCTATTACTCTATTGTACACTCTATGCTAGATGACTAAATTAGTTGTGCTTGAAGCGCTGGGTATTGTGAGATCTCCTAGAATTTGAATTACAGCCCTAATTAGGTGGAAAAGACTTATTTTCTCTTGGTTATGACTACTACTAAAGTAGCTAAGGGGTTTCTTCAAGTTTCCAATCCCCTGTGACTGATTACCTCTAAACCCTGAACCCAGTGCACCACCTAACTGAGCACCCAACTAACCACCATGGTCCAAAGATAGGTTTACCTCTACAAGAGTAGCTTTGATGAATGTAGCCTTGAGGGTCGTAGGCTCAAAGAGCTTAACAGCCCCAATGATGCAAGAACTAAGCCCTCTAATGAAGTTTTGAACCATGAGAAAAAAATCCTAGCCAAGCCTTGTGTACTTCTCGAGCTCTAAGAACCGATGCTCATACTCCTCTATAGACATAATCAACTATCACAGGTTGTGTAACTCATATTTTCTCTACTACCTCCACTGATGTGATAAGAAACATTCTCAAAATTTCTCAATGAAAAACTCCCAAGTAACAATATCCATACTAACTTCCAACTTCTCCTCAATCTTCCACCAAACAACCGCAAAAGAATAAATTTTCATAATTGCATACCTAGCCTTAATATTTATACTAAAGGGATGAATAGAAAAACATCTATCTAGGCCAATAAGCCATGTCTCTTCCTCTAATCCTGAACCTTTTGCATCAAAAGGAGGAGGTCATTATCTCAAAAGGTCTCTCATATGATTAGCCACAACAGTATCAGGATCAGTTATAATGTTCCTACTTGGAGGACTTCTATATCTCTCCCTCACCCTCTCCTCTATTTGGGAGTGGTGAGAAACATCCATCTCAACCCTGACTAGCTTAGGACCCAAAAAACTCAAAATTTCCTACAAGAAATGTCAGGTAACTAGCTCCTTAGACTCAACCTATTACTCACCTCTCTTCTCATCCCTAATCTGCTAATGAACACTCTCTTTCCCAACACTAATGGAGGGGATATGAATCCTACCCCTACTACAACCACTAGCTTGGCCCGTACCTCAGCCCCTACCAACAAATCTAGTCTCATCAGGCATGATTCCTGAAGCAACCAGAGAACCATACAATAATTCACAACATAACTCAAAATAAAGACAAAAGATAAGAATGATTCACAAAGAAATAATCTTAAAATGAAACAAGGTTTTATGTCTATGTTTCATTTCAAGTTGAAACTATAAGACACCTAATGAGCATACATTACCTAGAGTTCCCAGCGTAGAAACTTGGGCTTTACCATATGTAATGCCCTACTAGGGAACCCCTGTCTGATGAATAATTTTTTTTCAAAGTTTAAACAAAAAGATCATACAATAATGCGGAATAAATTACCATTTACTCACATAAATAAATACAAGCATAGATTAAAAAACTCAATGGTTCCATGACGTAGAATTACGTAAGATCAAATTTCAACTAGATAACCATAACAAGAGATTTCAAATTAATAAATGGATAACAAATATAACATCCAAAACAATAATTACCAATTTCTCAACTGAAACCATAAGGTTTACATCAAACTCACATCCTCTACACATGTCGCAGGGTATGTAGTAATCACTCTAATATAACTAAGATACAATATCCAAACTAGATACTACATATGATACGCTAATACAAATTACAATATAGGAAATGATAAGAACAAAACCACCAAACAATAATCATACTAAGCACAACTATAAAAGGATCATCCAACACTAGAACAAGGTCGTCAAATCTCAAATGGTAAATAATCACAGCCACCCATCCATGTGGAACCATAAAATTCCACCCCACCATGCTGAGGAGATAACAAAAGACCTCACTTGGATAACAAACCAAATAAAGAAGTGACAACTAAGCAAGGGGATCTTGATAGCTCTCTAAATCTAGGTGTGCTACATATATTACAAGATAAGACTCACTAATCCAGAATCAACCAACACAAGTAGGAAATCTAAGTTGTGTATAGGAAGGTGTCATCATATATGTCTAACCCTTAAGTTTTATCCTAGCGACCTCTCTAAGCATTGACACTTAAGTGACCATATATGGTATCAATGACTTATCCAACAAACAAAGTCACTAACTATGCCAGACACACACTTCTGAAGGCGGAAAGCATCATCTCAACCTCCATCTTATCCTATACTAGCACTCAAGCATAGGTGAGGAACCTTATCTTATTTATTCATTTTAAAACCCCCCAATTATATTTTATATTATCACTTTTTACGATTACTTGCAATAAGTGATCCTAGTGGCCACTTGTGGGCCCCAACACTTATTAAAATCCACCCCATACTACACAACTAGATAAACTACCCTAAGCTCACATATCACACATTGTTCTTACAAAATGGGCACACATAAAGGAAATCCCCAAATCTAGTTCCTCACAATACAAGGGGAACGATCAAAATATAGAAATATACTCTCAGAGAATACACAAAACAATCATGAGCTTACATGGTTAGGGTTAGGTAAGAAATATCATATCACCACCACAACAAGGACATGAAAATTGAAAACACATCCCAAGCCTATGTACTTTTCCTAGGGTCATTCTACTTCCCAAAATAAACCTTTATAAAATCATATTCTCGCATTGAAAGAAAGAACTAATTCACAAGACACAATTATTAAAAATAACATTGCATATTAAAGTCATTCAATGATGTGATAAGTTTAACGATCGACCCACATAATACATGTCAAAATTAATCTATTAAGATCCTTATTTAATTCATGATACCAGAATATCCATAGGTCATATAAATTGAATAAAATAACCAAGAAAGTGAAAAGAAAACATCTCAAAAATTACTTATAAAGTAATCATTAATAAACACCCCTTTAAAAAAAACTAACAATAATAGTAAAATATAATAATAATGTTCACAAAATGAAATAATCATCAATATTAATTAAATACTATTAATTATAGTTTAAACAAAACATAATTACAAAATTTTAACATTAATTATTAATAAATTAAAAGTTACATTTTAATGAACTTTTAAACTTATAAAACATTTTTTGTTTCTAATTAAAAGCTTTTAAAAAAAAAACTTTAATTTAAAAAAAAAAAAAACAATTTTAAATCATGAGTTCAACTGGGATGGGCCCCACACCCCTCCCTCCTCTCTACCCACGTGCGGCCTCAAGCCTGCCGTAGGCAGCTTTGCTGCCAAGAAGCCGCAAAGGCTACTGTGGACAACCTTGTTGCCTTTGGCAACTCGGCTGCCTTACCATGGCCTTGTTGTCTTACGGCGGCCTTGCTGCCTTATGGTCATCTTGCTGCCTTGGACAACTCAACGACCATCTAGCAAGCCTGTGCTTCCGGTAGCTCTTACCTAGCCACGGGGTGGTGGGGTGAAATCCCACTGCCCTACATAAAAAATAAATTATAGATTTTTTTTCATATATATATATATATATATATATATATATTCCAATAACTAAGAAAAAATAGTATAATATATTTTTCTTTTACTAGTGTTTTTTGTTTTCTTTTCTGAAAAATAGCAAGATGTATAATTTTTTTCTAATTAATTTCTCTGCATTTTCTTGGAAAAGATTAATAGGAAGAATAGTTGAATACAATAGAGAGAATATACAAATACGTTTTTTGTTTTTCTATAGTCAGAATTGGAAGAAGATTTTTTCTTGTAAATGAAAATTTCTCACTTTGAATACACAATTTTTTTAAATTTAATAGAATTATAGTTTTCAAAAACCCCAGAAATCAAATAGTTACAATCCTTTCTCAGTTTTCCTAGGGTTTGATTTTCAAAATTTATAACCTAGTTTAATCAACTATTTTCTCCACGAATTATAAACTAATATTGAAATCCTTTTCACATATCTAAAAGCACAATTCCAATTACAATCGTTCAGACACGAGGACACAATCTTTTCAGAACTAAGAATATGCAAGATGGTTTTCAAAATCCTACCTCGAAATCACTGACGGTTCACAACAAGAATGCCCTAAAGTGAAGATTCTTGATATCCTCCCAGCTCAAATTCTACAACCGAATCAGAACAAAAATTGTTTGCAACTGATAATTTCTAGAAATTCTTCCAAACCTTCAAAGCAATTATTTTCACCACCAGAATACCCAAAACCCATAACTTCATACCTTCAAAACAAAAACTTGTATGTGTGTAACCCTGATAACAATAATAGATACCTAATAAAGAGAAAAGAAAACCCTAACCATAAAAAATTAGAAAGTTAACTCACCTTTCTTTTTTTTTCTTTTTTGAGAGAAAAATATTAATTAAATAAATAAAACTTCCTTTTATTTTGCACTTAAATTTTAATCTCTCATTTTTCTAATAAAAAAAAATTGCATATAATTTTATAATTTCAATTTTAAATCAACTAAAATGTGAAAGCAAATTAGATAAATATTAAATATTTAAATAAATCAAAAAGAGCTTTATTGACTCAAATTTGAATTAAATACTTAATTAAATCTAAATATTCTATAATTCCACTTTTAATTAAACTCATT
>MU225240.1:1702179-1713940 GCA_018584345.1 Thuja plicata | reverse complement strand
TTATTGACTCAAATTTGAATTAAATACTTAATTAAATCTAAATATTCTATAATTCCACTTTTAATTAAACTCATTTATTTAAACATAAGTATTTAATTAATCTCATTAATTAAATACCATACATTTATTATTTAATTAAACCAACACAAATACAGATATAATTACTAACAAATGATTATCCCTCATAATCAAATCAACTCAGATAATCATAATGAAGCACATTAACCAAATAACAACACACAAAGAAGTCAATCAATTCAACACACAATGAACTCAATAAGAGAGGAATCACAAATTCACGTGCCCTAGATGAATTCGGGTAGGGTAGTAAAACTGATCCTTGTCCAATTATAGGGCAAAACAGGTTTAGGGTAAGGTTTTCGGTCTGACTGTTAACTCTCCTCTTTTACCATTTGAGACACAATTACAGGCACACTCACTCATGCCAATTCAGGGAAGATGATGCATTGTACCTTCAAACCTAACACTAGAAGAACATGCATATACATCTAAAATATATAATAGAAAACAATGACAAAGATCGCTCAATCATATGGATCTCACAATCCAAGTAACTACATCTCCATCCTCTATCATATCAAACACGTCAACAAGAAGCACAATACAGATATGCTAACCATACACATGCAAGTATGAGGTAAGTAACATAACAGTTCTAATATCATCATATAATTAATAACATCACAAAAACATAATCACCATATATCTGCTAATACACGATATAAGAGTCATAAATCCAACCATCACTAACCAACTGAGATAATATCTTCTCACAAAATAGTGGCCCAAAATAATTTGGCATAAACAACTGAAAATAATAGCCGAAAATCATTCGGTACCAATGACTGAAAGAAAACTATGGGTGGGTATTATAGGGAGCATAGTGAAGAAGAGAAAAATAAAGAATTAAATTAGTTCTGAGGAAGAAGATGAAGGAGAACCTGAAGATGAATAAATGCAAACAACTATTGATATTACTCAGACGAGTCCTGAGGAGTTGTTGAAAATGTCTAATAAGCTTAAGGAGAAAGAAAAAAGGGACAAATTGAAAGGAAAGAAAAAGAGCGTAAGAATACTAAAAGGAACTAGAAACATCATTAGGACTTTAGTACCTAATGTGGGATATGAAAAACTTGATAATTCAATTGATCAGCTGGGTATATTTGTCAAGACTATTTATGATCATGTACATGACATGGAGAATGTACCAATGAAGTTGGATATGAAATAATATGAGAAAATACTTGATGATAAGTTGAGAGAGATTATTTTAGTAGATAGTAAGTCACTTACAGTTCAAGTGAATAAAGTGAAAGAAATTCTATAGGAGATAGGACAGATACTTGTAATAGTTTCCAAGTTTACAAATTTTACAAAAGACCTGGAGAAAAAGAGAGATGATACTCAACTGGAGCTTAATACTTTGATTGAAAATTTTGATCCCATTTCTAGTTCAGCATCAAAATAAATTCATAAGGTCAAACTGATTACTCACACAATGAGGCAGCTGTAAATTGAACAGGATAAAAGGATTATTACACTTATGGAGATGCAGACCTATTTGGCCTGCACTATACATGTTATGCAAAAACATGTGAGAAGTGCAGATAACTCACTTAGTCTACCAACAACGAGTAATTTTAGTGATTTGGAAGGATTAGCATTATTAATTCATGGAAAAATTATGTCTATGGAGAATTTACAAGAATCATGGGAGAAGACATTGGAGACTACAATGACAAACTTCAAGGATGTATTTGATAGAATGTAATTTTAATATATGATTATTTATTATTGTTGACAAAAAGTGGGATAATGAGTAGAGTTCGATGTGTAGAGAAAGATGAGTTAAGAAAGAGAAAGAGTAAGAGAGAGGATGTATAGAGAAATGGGGAGTATAAGTTATACAGATTTATGAAAATCAGAAGTTTTTTCCATCAATGCAGAAGGGGGAGATTGTGAGCATTATGGTAGTTTTGGAGGAGATATGGAGAGAGGTCATGAGTCAAGGCATAATTGGTTGTCATTGATAAAAATGTATTCAGTTATCATGATTGAAGTGAATGATAAGAATTGTTAATGATCAATAAAAGGAATATCAACTATGTATGTTGATTGGTGTTTAGGAGGAACAATATCAGACAAAAAATGTGGTAGTGATTGAGTTGAGGAAAGGTTCAGGTGTTGCAATCAAAGATATAGTCTTAATATGGTAAGTGGAATCCATGATTCCAACCACAATAGTTTATATCAAGATTTGAATTAATTATATTTTGATTGAGAAGATAGTTTACCTATCTGATCACCGATTAGAGTTTCATATTAATTTGATTAAGGTGGTGGATCTGAGGCTGACATATTAATTTTAATTATTGGTAATACATTTGAGGATGACATATTGGATATTGTTGATGTTGATTTCAAGGAGGTTGGCTAATATTTTGAGTCGACTATGGTGGAAATTTCTATGTCTTATGTGACCTAATGAACGCCTATATAAGGAGCACTAAATCGTTTGAATTAGGGTTATAATCATATTTTCAGATTTGGTGGTCGTGAATTGAAGGAGAAGAGATCAGTACAACCTCAAGAAGGAAATGAGCAAAAAGGATTGTTGGAATTATATTGGAATGATGTATTGAGAGGGGAGGGGTGAATTAGTACCTCTATAACTTTTTCATTGTTAGCCCATTAACCCTTAATCACGAGTTTGTAAATTATCTTATCTAACCGTTCATCTTTCTTTATGTATATGCAATCATAACATAAGTTCTTTAATATGTAACCATACAAGAAACATTCATGAAAATAGATAACACATGACACAAGATATGATATCGCAAAAAACTCCTGTTAGGAAGTAAAAACTACGGTGGGGATTGTTACCCACAATACTTCACTATCTGCAGATAAGAAGGGGCTATTTAAGGCTTACAATTGGTCACTTCTAATGACCTACCCTATTAGAAGTATTATAGTGGAGACCTGCTAAGATCTACTTCATTTGAAGCTTTAGCAACATAGTTAAGTGTGCACTTTGTTAAGAGATTTGTAAAGAACGGTTAAGTCCACCTTCTACATAAGGATTTTAGATGTGATGCACTTGTTAGAATTCAGCTACATAAGTCTTTGATTTGATGATGTTTGCAATCTCTAATTTCTGATAATAGATCCAATAAAGCTTCCTATGTATGAGTAATCATCTTTCCATGAATGAATAATACCTTTTTCTGCTCGTCGGTAGCCTCTATGTGTTCTTGATAACTGATGTGATCTATTTTTGAACTTTGCATAAATTCTACCTTCTGCTCCTGCGATGCTCTTTGTGGCTATCAACAATAATGAATTCATAATTCACAATTGATTGAACATCTAGTTATACTAGATTTTAGCTCTATTCTTGATTCACGCTTCGCAAGTTAACTCTAGATCCAAGGTTTACAACTTGACCTTGATCTTTAGTTAGATGTGTTTTAGATCCATTAGGATGCTTTAAAACATTTACATAAAGATTGCTTGACCCTCAATTAATGATTTAAAACAAATTAAAACTCTAAAAATAGAATTACAATGCTTTATCCAATGTGTAAAACTCAGATCCACTATTTGCGGGTTTTCTAACTGACTGTCAGTTTTGATGGTCAGGATTCTCTATTAGTCTATCAATTTTCTTTACCGTCGGTGTTCCTTTCTTGAACTGTTTGTCAGGTATACCTTTTCTACTCTGTTGGTTTTGTTCTCAAAACTGTATCATCGGTGATGATCTCCATGTTATGTTATTGACCCTTCGGTGATGTCCTGTTGACTTTGTCGGTGTAACACTTGTCAGTGTTCATTGGTCAATTCCATACTTAGCATTTTCTCGTGACCTTTTTGTTCTGTCGGGTATGCTTGTTGTCTGCCAGTTATGCTTGTAGTCCACTAGTTATGCTTGTACCGATGATCTCTATCTATGTTTTTCACTAAGTGTACTAATGGAAAAATTAATGTCATCAAGGATCTAATAAGAAATCAGTGTCATTCTAGAGATAAACATATCTTGTTGTTGCCTAACAGTTGCAACAAGTTAAATCACTTAACCAAGAAAACTTTAATAGGTTCTTATTTGTAAATCCTTTAGCAAGGTAAATAATTTATTGAGGTTTGAAATCCTCTGGGGAGAGATAATATCTGATCTTATTGTATTCCTAATAGTGTACTAACTACTCCTAAAAAGGTGAACCCTCAGAAAGGGTATTTGTAGCTCCTAATAGGGAAAACTCATTTACTGCAGTAGTGGGCTTGTGGGTGTCATTCCTATAGTGGTTTTTTTCCCTCTTACAAGGGTTTCTATGAGAAAATATATGTGTTATGTGTGTTGAGATTGTGGAAGATTTATATTGTTACTGCCATTTTTTTACTTCTGTTATATTCTTTTTTTTTTGGAAGTTAATAGTGTAGCTACTCATATCAGTGGTTGAATTTGTTCATTACCTATTTTTACTGATTTTGCCCCTCTTATTCATAAGATTTCCAACAATTGGTATAATAGATTTAGTCCTCTTGATATTAAGCTTAACCACTTGAGAAAAATATCCGTATAATTCAATAGGGATAGATGTAAGTATGAAAAGCAACTTGAGGATGCAAGAAAATTTATCAATGAACTAAAGGAAAAGATGAGACATTCACTTTCTAAGAGAAGAGAGCTTGGTGAGAAATTGACTAAAAGTCAAAACTACATTGAAAAACTATCTGAAAGTAGTTTTTCTAAAGAATATGAATAAACACTTGTTGATCTGATGGATAAAAACAATGGACTCAAAAGAGAGGTGAAAAATCTAAAAAGAGAGCTTGAAAGTAATTCTTCCAGGATGGTTGAAGAACTTGAAGGGATAAGGGATAGTGAGGATGCCAAGAAATTTGTTGAAAATTCCTTAAAGGCTAAAGATGAAACCCTAACAAAGAATTTGGAGCAACTATTAAAATTGAAGTAAGAGGTTTTTATATTGCAGGAACACTTACATGACTCAAATGAAGAAAAAGATGATATTGAAAGAGAGAATGAGGGAATAAGGAAAGAGAATTAAAATCTAAAAGAAGAGTTGAAGGCTGCAAATGATTTGTTGGATAAATTTAGAAGGATTTCTTTAAAACATGATGAAAAAGTTGGAAGACAAATGATGAATGGCAAGAAACGAGGTTTAGGATTCTCAAAATTTGAAGCTAGTGAATCATCTAGTACTAAGGACATTAATATAGAAGGAAAATCAACACCCAAGGTGAACAATAAAAATGGAAAGAGAAGGTTTAAACCGATATATTTTAATTTTCATAGGGAAAGTCATCCTACTAATGTATGTTGGTTTAAACCTATTGGTCCAAATATTAGACCTAGAGGTTCTACAGCTAGATCAATAAATTCCTTTGGTAGAACTGATAACTACAATGCTAGATCTAATAAATTTCATGGAGTTTGTTATTATTGAAACAAGTTTGGACATAGAGCTAATGAGTGCAGGGTGAGAATCAACAACCAGTGGTCATATCATTACAACAATCAGAGACCTATTAATCAAGGGAATCATTGAGATGTTACCTGTTCTAATTGTCACAACTATGGACATATGGCTGTAAATTGAATATTAAGGTCAACTAGAGGAAATTCTAGACCTTGTAATTATGTCTATATAAAACTTGTTCATCTTGGTAGATCATGCAGAGCAATAAAGTATACTAGTGGTAAAGTGATGATGAATGATGAAAATGCTAAAGGAAAGGAAATAGTTAATGATGATGAAGTTAGAAATAATATGAAGATGACATGGGTGGGGAAATGATAATTGAATTCATCAGAGTTGACTAAGAACTCTACAAGTTTAGGAAATGTGGAGAATCCATCGGTAAACTAAGCACATTATTTTATTAGGGGGAACACTTATAGTCAAATCATTTATCAATCCCCTAAATTCATGAGTGGTAAGATTCATATGCATTTTGAGATGTCCACTTGTGAGTTAATGATGGTTAGTGAAGATAAAGTATTTTTATGCATGTGTATAATAATTGTTATGTTTTAACCATTGTGGTCAGTGGAAAGCATCTTTTGAGTGTTGTGTTTAAACGAATACATTCACATAGGTTATAAAGATGAGAAAGTAACCTCATTTATCACTTTACATTCTAATGAATTTCACTAAAGACCATTTGATTACATTCCATAAAGATATTTATTTGTATTTGTGCTCTAAGATTTCAAGCAATAATTTCAATCAGTTGTCAAAAGAACACTAGTCAGCGAAGCCAAGGCTATTGCTTGTGTTGCAAAGAACTTTACAGGAATTTTTTTGTTTTCAACATCATTGATGAGCCAAGACCCATATTCAAGTTACACCCAATGAAAGAAAATGAGAATAATTCAATGGGTACCCTATCTTCGATACCATATGGTGTATTTTGGACATAAGACATTCGTTCTTTTGTCCAATGCAAGTTGGAAGAACTTGGAGTTAACTATATCTACAATGTGTTTCTTAAACTGTGCATTGACCAAAGATTAAAGGAGGAACATATGCATATGATGAACAAACATTTCACTTATACGGCTAAGATACCTAATGATTTTCATCTAGGATGGATAATATATGTATTGAGAATAGTTGATGAACAATTCATTTGGCTGGGCATGCCACATAAGATTATAAAGGAGTTAATAAACATAGATACTAGATTTTGTGTGACTGGTGAGGCACTAACTCTATGGACTATTTCTGTAAATTTGATTACTCACTTGAAAAATCCAAACAAGATCACTAAGCCATAACTATCAAGGATATAGTAGATAAGGAAGTGAAGTTTTCTTTAGTTGTCATAGGTTACAAAGTATATCAATCTAGCTGGTTGAGTAGTTTACATAGTGGAGCTATTCATGCTGCATATAGAATGGTAAAGGAATATGCAAAATATGATCTTTGTGAGATGTTGAGGAGTCAATTATTTGTGAACATGGAGAAGATCAAGTTAGATAAAAAGAAGTCATTCAAATATGGATCACTCCTGGTATGTATGTTCTTTTACTTGCATAATCATTTTCCTAGAATAGGTTCTATTACATGGATAGAGGATAAAATTGTAGTAATGTCGATTAAGAAGTATATCAGGACTTTAGGAAACAATTTTAATAAGGTTATGCGAAGTTACTTTAAACATTTTCAAGGGAAAATTCACTTAAGAGAGATAATCCTAATAGGTATTGTTGAAAATTATATAGATAATATCTATTTTCTAGTAGATAGAGCTACATGTATGTTGCAAGAAGTGCAAACTAGGACATGTTGGATACCAAGTATGGGTTATGAAGTTGATGGCGATTTATTCACTATACATGTTGATGTTCTATTTTCAAAACCTATTGATACTTCAACACCTAGGTTTGGAATCTATGAAGAGTCATCATTGAAAATTCATAGTGAATTGAGAGCGTGGGCAATCCAAAGAAAGTTAGGAAACAAGTTGACAATATTTACAAATTGAGTAGCATAACACCATAAATGATGATAAAACATAGAAATAAAATGGAGAGTAAGGAGGTAGGAATATCTACTGATGTATAAGCCAATGACATTGAAGTTGAAGTTGAAGAGATTACACCTCAAAGAGTCACTAGGAGCTCAGTACTAAAATAAACTAAATCTACTTCTACTACTCCTATAATGACTAAGCCAAAAAAGGAGTCATCTGAGACTATTTAAAAAACTTACAGAAGAAAGAAAGTGATGAAATTAGGCTATACATATTCAAAGGGTAAGAAAGGAGGTAAGGAAAAGGATAAAGAAGAAGTTGAAACTGAGTCTGAGAAGGAACTAATGGAATTGAGAGCTAGTGGAAATAAGTCTACTATAGTTGGAAATCCTACCGAGAAAACTAAAAAAGTTGACAATATTGTTATTCTTGACTGCTTTGTTAAAGATATTAAGGAATATATAAGAATAATAAAAGTGTTGACTCACTTTGATAAATTTGACAGTGAAGAGAAAAGAAATATCAAATATGTAGTTGTAGAAAGTCTACATACTTTTTGCAAAGAACCAAGTGAACTATTCAAGGCTATACCTAAGGAACTATACAAGACAATTTTCAAAAGATGGAAAGAAGATTTGAATATTGATAGAGTGATGATGGACTAAGAAATTTCACTTTTGCAACTTGAATTAACTACAAAAGAGGTAAAGTTTAAGGTTGATGCAATAGAGGAGAATTTCAGATAATGAAAAGAGTTACAAGAATTCCCATTGGTGAAATACAATTGGTAAGAGATGAGACAATGGATTTATGTTAGAGATTTGTTTCTGTGCAGTTGATTGATTGTATGTTTGTCATTGATGACAACATATAATACACAGTAGTGATTCTATATGTACTTATCATAATGATGATATCAAGCCTTGCATCATTAGATACATGTTGTAGACATGTTTATTATGTTATGTTCATACACACAGATTTAGATATGATGTTTCAGTCAAGTTGTGTAATTCTGTTATTGGTAGTTACAGTTCTGGAAGAGTATTTGTTTAGAGCCGACATATGTAACATGTTTCTTAAGTTGTTCCTATCTTCAGGATATGTGTGTGTCTATTCATGATTAGTTATGAGTTGATGATAGTTATCTAAAGGTTCCAAACGTGTTTCAAGAAGATTGTAAAGTTAGAGTTGATTTGGTGAAGCCGACTTAGTGAAGCGTCGCGTCTATTCAGTTTGTGTTGCATGGACTTAATATTGTTTGCATGCTTAGTAGAGCCAAAAAGGATGTTATGAAGAGTTGTCTTACAGGTCCCATGATCTCATACTTTGAGGAAGACACTTATAGCAAGTCATTTGTGATACGCTAAGTGTGAAAAATATGAAAAGAGACAGAAAATGTATAGAGCAGAATATCAGTTGTGGTTCATTCATCAAGAGTCTATGTGAAGAAGAAGTAGAAGATTATAGTACATTGGAACTAATCAAGATAACAGGTCTACTCTACAGTTCATCATCATATATAGTGCATATCTATTCTATAGAAGGTTGTAGCCTTCACCATTGAAGCAGTGAGCTTTTGGATAGTGAGTCCTCACCCCTAATAGGGTTATTTGTAAAAGACTCCTAACAGGGTCAGACCCTCAACAAGGTCACTATACTTATTTCTTTGTAAAGAAAAACTCCTAATAGGGTTGCAAGGTCTTCTTATAGGGATTACTATAAATAAGTATAGTTAATCATGGGTGCTAATTCCCACTGGGGTTTTTACCATTTGGTTTCCCCATTATCAAATTGTGTGTTGTGTACTGTGTTATTTGAATGTGCATTTAATTTATTATATTCTGGAGTTAAAGAAGTAAAAAGAATTAAATTTACTGATAACTGATTCACCCCCCCTCTCAATTATCCTTTGGGACTATTCTAACAATTGGTATCAGAGCCAAGTGCCTTGGAGAAGAAGCCTAACAACTTAAGGTAGATCAGATGTCTAACTTTAGAAAAGAGAGCCCTAAGTTTGATGGAGAAAATTATCTGGATTGGAAAAAAAAAATGATAACACATCTACAGTGTGTTGGCTTTGAGATCTTTGAGATAGCTACACAAGAAGTTGTTATTCCATCTTTGAAAGACCTTGCAAAGGATGATGCTACTAATAGATAAGAGGAAACATTTACCAATAATGAAATTGCTAAAGAAGCCCTAATCAGTGCCCTATCCGATAGTAAATTTTTTGAGATCAAGAAAATTGACAGAGCATACACCATATGGAAGTATTTAGAAGATATGTTTGAAGGAGATATTCAAGAAAAGAATGCACGTAGGAAGACATGGAAAAATAAATACAACAGCCTTGAGATGTTACCTAAAGAGAACATTAGAGCTTACAATCAAAGGATAAATGAAGCAGTCTCTGGAATCAGAAACAATGGTGGAGAAATATCAGAAGAAGATATAATGGACAAGTTATTAACTACTTTAACATTAGACTATGAAAACAAGATAAGTATTCTAGAGGAAACCATGAAATTCTTAGAAGACTTAAAGAGAGAGACTTTGATCAGTAAAATCTCTGCATTTGAGATATCAAGATTGAAGACTGAACCTAAAAGTGAAACAACTTTCAAAGCCTCAGTCCATGGTAAGAAATCCTTACACATCTCTAGCCATAATGCGAAAGAAGTTGATGAAGAACTAGAAGATATCATTGCTATGATTGCTAAAAGAGAAAAGAAAGGAAAAGGAAAATATGAAGGATAGCTTCCATTGAAATGTTTTTCATGAAACAAGATTGGTCACTTTGCATCTAAGTGTCCCACAAGAGTCAAGAAGTTCAGATCTGATTACAAACCTAAATATAAGAAGGAATGTTACCATGCTGAAGAAGGTGTAACTAATGAAGATTAAAGAGAAGATGAAATTGGATTTGTTTCCCTTAGAGACATGGAAAAGTTGCTCAAGGAAATGGACATTGCAGATGAAAACAAAGAACAAGATTTATCCCTAATTTCCAAAGAAGACTTCAGAACTGATTGGATCATTGACAGTGGATGCTCTCATCATATCACAGGTGACAATGATAGATTTTTTCATTTAGACAAATACAAAGGTGGTATGTTTAGATTTGGAGATAACACTCCTAAACCTACCATAGGTATAGGTTCTATCACTTTGGATGTAAAGAACAAGACAGATGATGTTCTATATGTTGATGGATTACATCATAACTTGATAAGTGTTGGACAACTACTTGACAAAGGTTATCATTTGGAGTTCAAAGAAAAAAAGTGCATCATTAAAAAAAAGGATGGAGACATGATTACATCAGGATCCAAAACAAAAGCTAATGTTTTCCAGCTCAATTCAGATGCAAGGTTTTTTGTTGAAAAAGTGGATGATAGTTGGTTATGGCACAAGTGACTCTGTCAAACCAATTTTGATAACATAGTTAAGACAAGTAATGTCAAGGCAGTCAAAGACCTTCCAAGTATTGCAAGACCTATTGACACAATGTATAGGGAATGTGTTATGTGAAAGCATGTAAGGAGTTCTTTTAGAAGCAAGCAGAACTCAGCCAAAAACAAATTGGACCTAGTGCATACAGATTTATGTGGTCCTACCCAAACAAGATCATACTATGGAGAAAGGTATTTCATTTTGTTTGTTGATGATTTTTCAAGGATGATGTGGGTTGTGTTCTTAAATTAAAAATATGAAGCCTTTGAGAAGTTCAAAATATTCAAAGCTAAGGTTGAGAATGAATCTAGATTAAAACTGAAATGTCTGAGATCAGATAGAGGAGGAGAGTTCACCTCTGATCAATTTTATGATTACTGTGAAGAACATGGAATAAAAAGATAGTTGAGTGCTCCTAGAACCCCTCAAAAAAATGGGATTGTAGAAAGGAGGAACATGATTATACTTGATACAATGCACACTATGATGATTGAAGAAAAAGTTGCGCAAACATATTGGAGAGATGCAGTGAATACAACAGTCTATACTATCATCAGAACTCAATTGAGGCCAGGTGTAGATAAGACACCCTATGAACTTTGGTTTGGTAATGTACCTACAGTAAAGTATTTCAGAATCTTTGGCAGAAAGTGCTAAATCAAGAGAGATGATGGTGTTGGTAAGTTTGATGCCAGGAGTGATGAAGGTATTTTCCTTGGTTACTCTACAAAAAGCAAAGCATACAGATGTTTCAATTTGAGATTGAAAAAGGTAATTGAAAGTA
>MU225240.1:1689886-1701818 GCA_018584345.1 Thuja plicata | reverse complement strand
AAATGATACATGGGAATTGGTCCCTAGACCCAGTGACAAAAATGTGATTGGAACAAAGTGGGTATTCACAAACAAGATGAATGAAGATGGTACAGTAGTAAGAAACAAAGCAAGATTGGTATGTAAAGGATATGCATAGAGAGAAGGAATAGACTACAGTGATACATTTGCCCATGTGAGAAGAATGGAAGCTATTAAATTGTTCTTGGCCTATGCAACATTCAAAGACTTTAAATTTTATCAAATGGATGTAAATTCAGCTTTTCTAAATGGTGACTTGAAGGAAGAAGTCTACATAGAAAAACCTAAAGGATTTAATCTTTTAGATAACTAGACATGGTATGCAGATTGAAAAAAGAACTCTATGATCTTAAACAGCCCCCAAGAGCTTGGTATGAGAGACTTGATGGTTATCTTACCAAGATTGGATTCAAGAAAGGTGTAGCAAATTGTAACCTATTCACAAGAGAGACACCTGATGGATTACTACCAATTGCCATATTTGTTGATGACATTATCTTTGGAGGTAATGACAAGCTTAGTACAACATTTGCAAAAGAAATGCAGAATGAATTTGAAATGAGCATGATTGGTCCTATAAAATACTTTTTGGGACTAAATGTAAAGCAGACAGATAAAGGTATATTTATTAATTAGTCAAAATATGTGAAGGAAATATTGAAGACCTTTAAGATGGAAGACTGTAAGCCAGTATGCACCCGTATGATAATAGGAAACAAGCTTTCAAAAGATGATGATTCCACAATAGTTTATAAAACATTGTACACATCTATGATTGGAAAACTCATTTATCTAAATCAATCTAGACTTGACATATCTAATGCAGTTGGCATTGTTGGAAGATTTGTAGTTGAACCCAAGTAGAATCACCTAATGGAAATCAAGAGGATATTTAGATATCTAAAGGGAACTATAGTCTATGGTTTATGGTATCCTAAATCAGAGAATGTACAACTTCATGTGTATACAGATGCAGATTGGGCAGGTTGTATTGATGATAGGAAGAGTACTTCAAGAGGAGCAGTTTTTCTTGGAGAAAGGTTGGTTTCTTGGATAAGTAAGAAGTAGAACTGTATTTCTCAGTCAACAGCAAAAGCTGAATATGTTGCAGTAGTACTGGATTGTTCAACCATGGTTTGGATCAAGTAGATGGTTAAATACTTTGGTATTCAGGTTGATAATCCTATTGTTATTCACTGTGATAATACTATCACTATTAACATGTCTAAGAACCATGTGATGCATGCAAAGACAAAACACATAGAGATTAAGTACCACTTTCTAAGAGAAAAGGTTGCAGACAAAGAAGTGAAATTGGACTATGTGAGCACCAAAGAACAGTTGGAAAATATTTTCACAAAACCTTTATCAAAGGATACTTTTGAGTATCTCAGAAAGAAGTTGGGAGTAATTCCCTCTCCTAAGTCTGATTAGAGAAAATAGAAAGAACATCAGTCTTTTGTGACTGATAAATGGTTGAATACTCTACTTCTGGAGTAGTACCTATGCCTAATGATTTATGGCACCCTTTTCCATTGATGTCAAAGGGGGAGTATGTACTAAGGGGGAGAATATACTCTGGGGGAGTATATATCAATAGAACAAAAACACAGTCAGAGGAACTGCAGTTGTATAGAGTAATCTTTGATGTGGATATTGAGAAGATTGTAAAAGAAAGAGGACACCATGAACAAAGGATGTTTTTAATATCATATGTTTTCATCAATGTCAAAGGGGGATATTGTTCGAGATTTTTTTCTGTGCAGTTGATTGATTGTATGTTTGTCATTGATGACAACATATAATACACAGTAGTGATTCTGTATGTACTTATCAGAATGATGATATCAAGCCTTGCGTGGTTAGATACATGTTGTAGACATGTTTATTATGTTATTTTCATACATGCAAATCTAGATATGATGTTTCAGTCAAGTTGTGTAATTCTATTAATGGCAGTTACAGTTCTGGAAGAGTATCTATATAGAGCCAACATATGTAATGTGTTTCTTGAGTTGCGCCTATCTTTAATATATGCATGTGTATATTCATGATTAGTTATGAGTTGATGATAGTTATCTAAAGGCGTCAAACATGTTTCAAGAAGATTGTAAAGTTAGAGTTGATATGGTGAAGCCGACTTAGTGAAGCATCGCGTCTATTCAGTTTGTGTTGCGCGTACTTAATATTGTTTACGTGCTTAGTAGAGCTGACAAGGATGTTATGAAGAGTTTTATTATATGTCCCATGATCTCATACTTTGAGGAAGATACTTATAGAAATTCATTTTTGATACGCTAAGTGTGAATGATACGAAAAGATACAGAAAATGTACAGAGCAAAAAATTAGTTGTGGCTCATTAATCAAGAGTCTATGTGAAGAAGAAGTAGAAGATTATAATACATTGGAACTGATCAAGATAATAGGTCTACTCTACAGTTCATCATCATAGATAGTGCATATTTGTTCTATAGAAGGTTGTAGCCTTCACCATTGAAGTAGTGCGCTTTTGGACAGTGAGTCCTCACCCCTAACAGGGTTATTTATAAAAGACTCCTAACAGGGTTAGACCCTTAACCAGGTCACTATACTTATTTCTTTGTAAAGAACAACTCCTAACAGGGTTGCAAGATCTTCTAACAAGGATTACTATAAACAAGTATAGTTCATTATGGGTGCTAATTCCCATCGGGGTTTTTACCATTTGGTTTCCCCGTAATCAAATTGTGTGTTGTGTATTGTGTTATCTGAATGTGCATTTACTTTATTGTATTTTGGAGTTAAAGAAGTAAAAAGAATTACAGTTACTGATAACTGATTCACCCCCCCCCCCCCCCCCCCNAGAATTACAGTTACTGATAACTGATTCCCCCCCCCCCCCCCCTCTCAGTTATCCTTTGGGACTATTCTAATAATTTATGGATAAATTTACTGAAGTCTAAGACTTCAGCTAAAGAAAAATTGGTATAAGAAAAAGGAAAATCACAACAGATAAAAATTAAAGAGATTAATGATGACATAGATAGTGTTATCTTTAATATCCTAGAGCATATATAAAACATTGATACTTAAAGTAATGTTAAAGCACCTAAATTGTATATTGCTAAGGAAGTGACATAGCAGAAAGTTCAAGGACGTAAGGATGATGATGATATAATTTCCATGAAGAGGAAGCTAGATTTAACTAGTGAAGGGCGAATAGTGAAGGAGAGAAAAAAACCAATTCAAGTAGTCCTAAGGAAGAAGATGAAGGAGAAATTGAAGATGAAGAAATGCAAAGAACTATTGATATTACTCAGATGAGTCCTAAGGAGATGTTTAAAATGTATAATAAGCTTAAGGGGAAAGCAAAAAGGGATAGGTTGAAAGGAAAGAAAAATAAGGTAAGAATACTCAAAGGAGCTAGAAATATCATTAGGAATTTAGTACCTAATGTGGGATATAAAAAACAAGATAATTCAAGTGATCGACTAGGTATATTGGTCAAGGCTCTTTCTCATCAAGTATCTGACAGGGAGAATTCACCAATAAAGTTGGCTATGAGATAATATGAGAAAATATGAAATGATAAGTTGAGAGAGATTATTTTAGTAGATATAGAGTCACTTACAGTTCAACTCAATAAATTGAAATAAATCCTACAAGAGATAGGATAGATACTTGTAAAAGTTTCCAAGCTTACAAATTTTACAAAAGACTTGGAGAAAAATAAAGATGGTACTCAATTGGAGCTTAGTACTTTGATTGAAAATTTTGATCCCATTTCTAGTTCAGCATTAGAATACTATGGCAAGGTCAAACTGATTACTCACATAGTGAGGCAGTTGCAAATTGAATAGGATAAAATGATTATTACACTTATGGAGATGCATACCTATTTGGACCCCACTATAGATTTTCAGAAATGACATGTGAGAAATGAAGAGAGCACACTTAGTATACTAGTGGTGAATTATTTGAGTGATTTGGAAGGATTAGCATCAGTAATTAATGTGAAAATACTATCTATAGAGCATTTAAAAGAGTCATGGAAGAAGACATTAGAGACTGCAAAGACAAACATCAAGGATGTCTTTGAATGAATGTAATTTTAATATATGATTCTTTGTCATTGATGATAAAAAGGGAGATAGTGACTAGAGAACAATGTCTAGAGAAAGATGAGTAGAGAAAGAGTAAGAGAAAGGATGCATAGAGAAAGAGGGAGTATAAGTTATACAAAGTTATGCAAATCCGAAGTATTTTCCATCAATGCAGAAGGGGGAGATTATTGGAATAATGGTAGTTTGGAGGAGATATGGAGAGTGGTCATGAGTCAAGGGATAATTGGTTGTCATTGATGGCAACGTATTCATTTTTCATGATTGAAGTGACCGGTAAGAAACTTTCATGATTGATAAAGGGAAGATCAACTATGTATGTTGATTGGTATTCAGGAAGAATAATATCAGAAAATAAATCTAGTAGCGATCGATTTGAGGAAAGATTCAAGTGTTGAGATTGTATATATAGTCTAAATATGGTAATTAGAATCCATGATTCCAACCGCAACATTTTATATCATTTTAAATGAATTATGTTTATATTTTGAAGATAGTTTACCTATCTAATCACCAATTAGAGTTTCATATTAATTTGATTAAGGGGGTGGTTCTGAGGCTGAAATATTATTTTTAATTATTGTTAATACATTTAAGGATGACATATTGGATGTTGTTGATACTGATTTAGAGGAGGTTGGCTAATATTGTGAGCTGACTATGGTGGAAAATTCTAGGTCTTATGTGACCTAATGACAGTCTATATAAGGAGCATTAAATTGTTTGATTTAGTTTTGCAATCATATTTTCAGATTGGGTGATCATGAATTGGAGTAGAGATCAGTATAGTGTTAGGAAGGAAAGGAGATGAAATGATCTGATAGGAAATCAATTCCATTCTACAGATGAACATATCTTGTTGTTCTCTAATAGTTGCAATAGGTTAAATCCCTTAACTGGGTAAACTTTAATAGATTCTTATTTGTAAATCCTTTAACAGGTTAAACTCTTTATTGAGATTTGAAATCCTCTATTGAGGTAGATCATATCTAATCTTATTATACTCCTAATAGTGTACTAATCACTCCTAACATGGTGAAGTGTCAGAAAGGGTATTTGCAGCTCCTAATAGGGGAAACTCATTTACTGCAGTAGTGGGCTTGTGTGTGTCATCCCCACCGTGGTCTTTTCCCTCTTACAAGGGTTTCCGCAATAAAATATATGTCTTATGCGTGTTGAGATTGTGGATCCTTTATATTGTTTACTAACATTTGTTTACTTAATTCATATGTGTTGTTTGGAAGTTAATAGTGCAATTACTCATATTTGTGGTTGAATTTGTTCATTACCTGTTTGTACCAATTTCCCCCTCTCAATCATAAGATTTCCAAAAATTGGTATAAGGGATTTCGTCCTCCTTATATTAAGCTTAACCACTTGAGGAAAAGATCCCTATAATTCAACATGGATAGATACAAGTATGAAAATAAGCTTGAGGATGCAAGAAAATTTGTCTATTATCTGAAGGAAAAGATGAGGCATTCCCTTGCTATGATAAGAGAGCTTATGAAGCAATTGAGTGAAAGCCAACACTACATTGAACAACTATCTGAAGGTAGTTTGTATAAAAAATATGAAGAAGCGCTTGCAGATCTGGTGGATAAAATTAGTGGACTCAAAAGAAAAGTAACAACTCTGAAAAGAGAGCTTGAAAGTCAATTTGTCAGGATGGTGGAAGAACTTGAAGGAAGAAGGGCTGCTAAGGATTCCAAAAAAATTGTTAAAAATGCCCTAAAGGCTAAAGATGAAACCCTAATAGAGAATTTGGAGCAACTATTGAGATTAGAACATTAGGTTTCTATATTGAAGGAATACTTACATGACTCAAATGAAGAAAAATATGATATTGCAAGAGTGAATGAGGGAATAAAGAAAGAGAATGAAAAGCTAAAAGAAGATTTGAAGGTTGCAAATGATCTGCAGGATAAATTCAAAAATAATAAACTTGATGAACAACTTTGAAGATAGAGGATGAATAGAGAGAAATAAGGTTTAGGATTCTCAAAATTTAAAGTTGGCAAATCATTTGGTACTAATGACATCAATACAAAAGGAAAATCAATACCCAGGATGAACAATAATACTGGAAAGATAAGGTATAAACTAGTATGTTTTAATTGTAATAAGGAAGGCAATATTGCTAATGTGTGCTGGTTTAAACATATTGTTACAAGTTTAGACCTAAAGGTTCTACACGTAGATCAAGAAATTTCTATGGTATGATTCATAACTACAATACTAGATCTAATGCATTCCATGGAGTTTCTTATTACTAAAAAAAGTTTGGACATCGAGCTAATGAGTGTAGGGCAAGAATCAACAACCAGTGTTCATATGATTACAACAATTAGAGACCTATTAATCAAGGTAACAGGTCAGATGTTATCTGTTCTAATTGTCACAACTATGGACATGTGGATATGAATTGAAGATTAAGGTAAACTAGAGGAAATTCTAGACCCTATAATCCAACATGTATGATCTATTATGTCTATTAAAAACTTGGTCATCTTGGTAGATCATCCAGAGAAAGAAAGTATACCAATGCTCAACCGGTGATCAATGATGAAAATGCTCAAGGGAAGGAAACTGTTAATGTTGATGAAGTTAATGTTAAGGAAAGGAAAGGAGAATTGAATTCATCAAAGTTGACTGATAACTCTACAATTTCAAGAAATGTGGAGAATCCATCGGTTAACTAAGCACATTATTTTCTTAGGGGGAACACTTATAGTTAAATCATTTACCGATCCCCTAAATTCATGAGCGGTAAGATTCATATGCATTTTGAGATGTCTATTTGTGAGCTAATGATGGCTAGTGAAGATAAATTATTTTTGTGCATTCATATAACTATTGTTATGTTGTAACCGTTTTTGTCAGTGGAAAGAATCTTTTGACTATTATGTTTAAATGATTACATTCACAAATGTTATAAGGATAAGAAAGTAAAATCATTTATCACTTTACATTCTAACAAAGATTACTAAAGATCATTTGATTACATTCCATAGAGAGATTTATTTGTATTTGTGGACTAATATTTTGAGAAATAAGTTCAATCAGTTGTCGAAAGAACACTATTTAGTGAAGTCAAGGCTATTGCTTGTGTTGAAAAGATCTTTACGTGAATTGTTGTTGTTGTTAATTATTTTCACTATGGATACTCTAGTTTTTGTAGACTTCACTAATGAGCCAAGACCTATATTAAAGTTACACCTGATGAAATAAAATTAGAATGATCCAATGGGTAACCTATCTTTGATAGCATATGGTGTATTTTTGACAAAAGATATTCGTTCTTTCATCCACTACAAGCTGGAATAACTTGTATTTGATGATATCTACAATGTGTTTCTTATATTGTACAATGACCATAGATTAAAGGATGAACATATGCATATGATGAAAAAAGGTTTCACTTATGCAGCTAAGATACATGATGATTTTTATCTAGAAAGGATAAGATATGTATTGAGCACAGTCCATGATCAATTCATTTGGCTTGGCACACCACACAACAATACAAAAGAGCTAATGAATAGAGTTATTGTATTTTTTGCGACCGATGAGGTACCAAATCTACAGACTATTATTGCAAATTTGGTTACTCACTTCAAAAAATCCAAATAAGATCACTGAGCCATGACTATCAAGGATATAGTAGATAAGGAAGTGAGGTTTGCTTCAATGGTGATAGGTTACAAAGTATATCAATCTAGTCGGTTTAACAATGTACATGGTGGAGCTATTCATGTTGCATAGATAATGGTAAAGGAAGATGAAAAATATGATTTTTGTGAGATGTTGAGGAGTCAATTCTTTGTGAACATGGAGAAGATAAAGAAAGATAAAAAGAAGTCATTCAAATATGGATCACTCCTAGTATGTATGTTCTTTTGGTTGCAGAAACATTTTCGTGGAATAGGTTCTATTATATGGTTAGTGGATAGACTGGTAGTAATGCAGATTAAGAAGTGTATCAGGACTTTAGGAAATAATTTTAATAAGGTTATGCGGGTTTACTTTAAATATTTTCAAGGGAAAATGCACTTAAGAGAGAGAATCCCAACATGTATTTTTGAAGAGTATAAAGATGATATATGTTTTCTTCTAGATACAGATACTTGTATGTTGCAAGAAGTGAAACCTAGGAGATGTTGGATACCATCTATGGGTTATGAATTTGATGGTGATTTACTCACTATACATGTCGATGTTCAATTTTAAAAACCTATTGATACTTCAACACCTAGGTTTGGAACCTATAAAGAGTCATCATTGAAAATTCATAGTGAATTGAGAGCACCGGTAATATAAAGAAAGATTAGGAAACATGTTAAAAATTTAGCCAAATTGAGTGGCATAACACCATAAATGATGATAAAACTTAGAAAGAAAATGGAGAGTAAGGAGGCATGCACATCTTCTACTGTAAAATCCAAGGATACTAAATTTGAAGTTGAAGATATTACACCTCAAAGAGTCACTAGGATAGTGTTATCTCTAATATCCCAGAGAAGATACAAAACATTTATACTCAAACTAATGTTCAAGCACCTAAAGAGCATATCGTTGAGGAAGTGACAGAACAGAAAGGTCAAGGAATTAAGGATGATGATGATATAATTTCAGAGAAGAGGAAGCTATATCTAACCGATGAAGGGATCATAGTGAAAAAGAGAAAAGAAAATAATTAAGGTAGTTCTGAGGAATAAGATGAAGAAATTCAAACAACAATTGATATTACTTAGATGAGTCCTAAAGAGTTGTTAAAAATTTCTAATAAGCTTAAGGAGAAATAAAAAAGGGGTAGATTGAAAGGAAAGAAAAATAATGTAAGAATACTAAAAGGAGCTAGAAACATCATTAGGAATTTAGAACCTAATGTGGGATATGAAAAAAAAATAATTCATTGATCAACTGGGTATATTGGTCAAGGTTATTTGTGATCAAGTACCTGACATGGAGAATTCAACAATGAAGTTGGCTATGAAAGAATATGAGAAAATAAAAGCTGATAAGTTGAGACAGATTATTTAAGTAGACATAGGGTCACTTACAATTCATGTGAATAAAGTGAAATAAATCCTACAAGAGATATGACAAATACTTGTAAAACTTTGCAATTTTACAAATTTTACAAAAGACGTAGAGAAAAAGAGAGATGATGCTCAAGTGGAGCTTAATACTTTGATTGAAAATGTTGATCCCATTTCTAGTTCAGCATCAGAATATAGTGGTAAGGTCAAACTGATTACTCATAAAGTGAGGCAGTTGAAAATTGAAGAGGATAAAAGGATTATTACACTTATGGAGATGCAAACCTATTTTTCCCCCACTATATATGTTCTGCAACTATATGTGATAAATGCAGAGAACACACTTAGTCTACCAGCAGTGAGTGCTTTGAGTGATTTGGAACGATTAGCATCGATAATTCATGGGAAAATTATTTCTATGGAGCGTTTACAAGAGTCATGAGAGAAGATATTGGAGACTACAAAAACAAAATTCAAGGATGTATTTGACTGAATATAATTTTAATATATGATTCTTTTTCATTGTTGACAAAAAGGGGAGAATGAGTAGAGAATAATGAGTAGAGAAATATGAGTAGAGAAAGAAATAGTAAGAGAGATGATGTATAGAGAAAGGGGGAGTATAATTTATAAAGAGTTACACAAATGAGAAGTTTTTTCCATCAATGCAGAAGGTGGAGATTGTTGGCATTATGGTAGTTTTGGAGGATATACGGAGAGCAGTCATGACTCGAGGCATAATTGGTTTTCATTGATGGAAATGTATTTATTTATCATGATTGACATGACCAGTAAGAACTATAGACACCCTAAAATGGATAGACTTGCGAGTTTACATTACAAACACTAATTTTAATCTATTAATTAATGGTTTTTTAATCATTAATTAATCAGCTATTTTCTTCTAATTTCATTCCCTAAATCATCTAATCAAATCGCCAAAATTAATTAAATAATTAATATTATTTAATAATTAACATTAACTGATTGATCTTTATTAATTAATTAAATTCAATTTCCTAAAGTTTAAATTTAAATATTTAAACTTATTAATTAATTCTTCTAATTAAATTAATTTAATTTCATTAAATAATTCAATTCTAAACCAAAAAGAATTCAATTATCTCACATGTTGAATACTTTAATTATAAAAATGAATTAAGTATTCAATTAAATCCTTTCTTTAAGTTCAAAAAGATAACTCTTAATCAGATCTCTCATTACATGGGTTACTCTAGCCACCTCTTCAATTCAAAAAGGTAACTCATAACCAGTTGTTCAGCTAACTAAACTCTATCTCCTCTCTCCCAGTTGAAGAGGTGGAGTTTACTGATGGATTCTCTAGTTCCTTTTGATCTCAACCCTTCATCCTCCTATCTCTGGGATTGATCTGAACCATTCATATCATTTTCATATTCTATATAATCAGTCCTTCATAACCATTTGAAGGATCTAGGATTTCAAGCTTTCGTGCAGGATTACTTTGTCATATTGGTTCAAGCATCAAGCCTTCTTGTGATCAAAGCATCCAATATCATATTCTCAATGCTCCCAAGTCATAGAGTCTTCCCACACCAATACTGAGGACCACACAAAAAAAATTTAGAAGGAATAGAGAGAGATAATAGAAGATTCAAGCTTTGTTGGTTTGCATTCATTTTTATTCCTCCTTTATTGCTTGTCATTTTATTGTTCATAGTTTCATTCTTAGTAGTTATTTGATTATTTCCCCCATTGCAAATTGGAGCTACTAACACCCCCCCCCCTTTCGTTAACTCAAGATTACAAGGAGCCAGATTCAATCCCGTGACATTCTGGTGAACCCGACGTGAATCAAACAACCCAAATATCACTTGCAGATGATAGACATAACTTTTTGGCCTCGGTCGTACAGCTGCAGAATTTGTTTTTCATGTTTTTCTTGATATCCTTGTAATTTTGCAATCACTAGTATCTTACCGTAATTGATGAAAGTTTACTGCAATCGATTGTTTTAATGCCGCAATCAATTTAAGTATTTCATAATTAGTTTATATAGTTATTCCAACCTTTGTTTTCTTTCTTTGTGCTGCAATTGACCAATCTATACTGCAATTGATTCTAGTTTTTCGCAATTGACCAAAGTTTACTACAATTGACCGATCTATACCACAATCGACAACATCCAATCGCAACTGAAAGTGCTTTACCGCAATTGACAAGAAACTACTATACACACAAAAGTAGTGTACTTCTATGAATCCTTACATGCAAGGAAACTCAAGAATGAGCCCTCACAAATCGATCCATAGCTCCCTATGCATGGAGTGCAAGGGTTTTTAGAATGCTCTCAACTAGAGCTATTAAGCCTATAACCTTGCTAGTAAACCATGCAATGAGAGATTCACAATGAAAACAAGGGCAAGAATGCCAATATCTCCAATGAAACCAAATGTATGCAATGCAATGAAAATCTATATGACAATGCAAGTTAATCTACTGCATAAAAGGAAATCTAAACTAATATGCCATGATAATGCAACTAAGAAAGGAAATATGCAACTACAATGAAATGCAATAAAAAGTCTTCAAAGCTTGGATGTAGAATATATTCAAAGAGCTCTAAATGACTTAGAAAACCTACAGCATAACATTAGCATCAAAAACCTAAGATATCCAAATGAAGGAGAGAGCTCTCCTTTTATAAGAAGTGAGATGAAATGGACCATTGAGATTAAGAGGCAAAAGTCTTAATCAAGGGTGGAGAAAAATGGAAGCTTGATCCTTGT
>MU225240.1:1653648-1679557 GCA_018584345.1 Thuja plicata | reverse complement strand
TTTATTTAAATAAAAGAGGAGAAAATTCCTTTTAATTAAATAAAGGCTTAGGATAAAGTAATTTTATTATTTAATTAAAAGAGATTTTTAATTAATTAAAAGAGAGCATGTTCTCTTAATTAAATAATATTTTTATTTTTATTTTCTCTTTTAAATTAAATAAGGCTCAAACCTTAGAAAATATTGAATTGATTATGATTTGATCAAAGAAATTGATATAATTGATATTGTTGATCTTTGAAAATATTGATTCAGGGATTTGATAAATTGAGAAATGGGGCCCAAAGTCTAGGCGACCATTTTAGGGTGCATACAACTACCACATATAATAGGAGTTTACTAGATTCAACAGACAATTACTACAATCGACATAATTATTTCTTATCTTATTCAAATGCATTATTTTTCTATTAAAATATGATTATTTTCTCAGTGTCTGTGCAGGATTGACCAATGACGAATGGCCAAAAGGGTAATTAGATGCATCACAGGTGCTAGATCACTAAGAGAAGCCATAAGAAGGACCACAAATTACTTAACATAACAAAGAACCATCTTATCCATCACAGTGAAATATCAAAGTGAAGCGTACAACCGATATTTTGATTCTATCAAACGTTTCACAGCTAAGTACAAGGTCACAATTAGTCTTAGCGGTCTTAAAATTTTTGGAGTTGTGGATTATTCTTCAATTCTTAATTAGATGCTTTTTTGGTACTAATCACATTTTTTGACAGCTTGTGGCAAGGAAAAGTTTAACAAAGCAACTAAAATTAACTTATTTGTCATTTTAGTGCTTAAAAAGAACATTGTATGTCAAACATATTGAACCTAAGATTTTCAAAATTGGTGCTTAAAATTGACGTGGTGGTTAATAATTGAACCAAGGAAAACAATATTTCAAAACTGGTGCATTAAAACTCAACAAGCAAACCATCATCTACTTTGGGCTTAAAATTGAACATTCATGCTTGTATGGGTGATTAGCTTAGTTCACACTTCGAATTTGGGGTTTAATTGATTAACCTTGTGCCTTGAGTCTTTGGTGCACTTGTACAATCTATTAGATTAAAAACCTTTATACTTTTTAGAAAGGCCTATCTGGGGAATGCGCTTCTTCCTCAGATAATGACCTTAAACCGGTAATCCTTCCGATTGGTATATAAACAAGATGTGAACCAAAGTTCCATTTATATCTAGCCAAGCTTGGGTGAGGTTTGTTTATGATAGCTTGGATTGGGTGAATATCCTTAAGTAGCTAGCAATGTCAACTAGCCTCTTAAGTGAGTCACACATGTACAAGTTGATTGGATAGATGATACAAAACCTACTACAACCTTGTTAAAATAGAGGCCAACCCGATTCACCTCCAAACAAATACCTTATTATAGTGCAAGGGGTTTCATAATTTGCCCCCAAGATTCCCAACATATGTGTTCCAGGGTATTGTGTTAGTGAAAGAGATATTCACTAGCATGGAAACGATATCTAGCAACGGGAAAAAAATGGGTGCCAACGTCGTGTACCTTTGTGTCCTAGTAATGTGACACTTGCTGTGTGAGCTAATGGACATTCAGGAATTGGACTTATAACATTGTATTTAAAAGCCAAAACTGCCTTAGATTAATTTGTTTTTCCTTGCATCAAAACTCATGCTAGATTACAAAACACATTCTCCATTGTGCTTGTTCTTTGATCAATCTCCAAAACGTAAAGCAAACATCAAAATTGTCAAAACAAGTCCAACATGTTAAAGTCTAAGGTGTCAACATAAAAAATGTTTAGCAAATCAAAACCTTGTTCTGAAAAATCAATTTTATCAGACAAAGAGACCAATTTGAAATATTTTTTTAGACTGTCTCCCCTTTGCTGTAATTGCCCGCATCCTACCACAATTGACATAATTCTATTGCAATCATCCTATTTATTGCTGTAGTTGACCTTTTAATTACCGTAATTTGTGATTTATTACTGTAATCAACTTGTCACTCTACCGCAATCAGTGGAATATTTCCGCACTCAACTAGAGACTTTGAAACACCTATTTTTACCTTAAAAGCTTGAAAAGACTCTTCATTCTATGTAAAAGATCATTGCCTGTCCTAGAAAAAATGTGAAGAACATTGTGTGAATCTCTAAACTTTAAAGATCATCCCTTCTTTTAAAGAAGGTTTATTGTCCAAACATTGTTATTTTAAAAGTTCAGACTCAAAATATCTTGATCCCGTTATCTCAAAATCATCATATCTTTATCAGTGACTTTGTCCCAAGCAATAGTCAAGAATCCTATTCTTATATCACCAAGTATTTGAGATCAAGATAAATCAACATATGTTCTTAAAATTACCCTTGTCGAAACATAACTCAGACTCTCCTAGAAAGGTTACCCTTTTCTATTTTCTTTATATCACTTATTTTAGTCACAAAATCTAGACAACACTATGTCTCACACACCTTATGGAGAGCCTTACACTAGGTCAAAGGATAAAACTCAACCAAGTGAGTCTTATATCAATCGATTTCCCCCTTGGGAACAAGAGCGAGAGGACAACCCTTTCAGAAATACAAGTCCTTCTATTTTCATTGAGAATCCCCGTAGACCAACATTGTTCCATGATGTCATAGAGGAGGACCTTGAAGACATATAGCAAGATGCCTATTCTACACAAGTTGTTGAACGTTGTTGTAGATAGAAATCTTGAACGTTTCTTAGCCATGTTGATTAAGAAGGGATTCAAACTCCCTGCCAAATTTAATGTGTCAACCATATGGCCTGAGAACACTCTTGCATGTCAAAACACTACTCGACCCTCTCAAATGGAACCTGTGATATCCCAAATATTTCCATCTTTGACAAGAAAGAAATCATTGTAGACTGTGTCCAATCAGACTAGATCTTCAAATCAAGCTAGAATGTCATCCACAAAAAGCATGAAAAGCTCCCAACTAAGTGCACCCATGGTCACTAGTGTGCTTCAACCCTCAGCCTCATGTCCTTTCTCATCAAGCTCTCATGATATGTCCTCAATTCCACCAACAAGCAACAACCCTTTTATGATTGTTACGCTACTACAATCAGTCCCTTCTAGCCTTGGGCTCAATACCTCACTCTCATAGGGATCCATCTCCGTGGGTCCAACTTTCAATAAATGCCCACCCAAGGTTACACCTTTTCTCTTATAGGGACCACAACAACCCTAGCAGCAACAACAATGCCAACAACCTCAACAAAAAGCAGAAAAAAATCAATCTTGGGCCAATCAAATGCCCTGGTATTAGAATCACATGTTGGGGAACAAATATCAAGTCCCAAGGACTAGATCATATGTCCCAACTCAAGGGGCACAAAGGAACAACCTCATACCTACTACATCACAAAGGTACAATGTCACCAATAATCCTAAATCTCAGACAGACATGTTAATCCAAAAAGTGGAGAATCTTCAAACCCAAATGATGGACATGTAGAATCAAGGGAAAACCAAATCCTACACCATAGAGGATTTGTATCCATACCCCTTTGATTATTCTTTGCACATGTCTCTATTTACCACTCATTTCTTGGTACCCAAGTTTGACAAATATCCGGGTAGCACCAACCCTGTTTAACATATCTGAGAGTTCTTCGCTAGTTGCATCAAGGTGGCACATGATGAGACATACCTAATGATACTATTCCCACAAAGCTTAGCTGGACCAACAATGGAATGGTTCTTGTACTTACCTCATGGAAATCTATCTTGGAGAGAGTTGGCCGAAAAAAACATTGCTCACTTCCATTACAATATCAAGCGCAAGGTCAACATCAAGCACCTCCATGACATCAAACAAAAAGATGGATAATCCTTTGTAAAATTACTAAAAAGGTGGAGGAACACTGGAAATAGAATCACATATGACATACCCAAGCAAGACCTCATAGTCATGTGTGTTGACAATCTGATTCCAGATATGTCATTTCAAACAGAATTGTAGTTGGATCCTAACTTCAAGAAACTCATTAAGTGAGGATTTCATTGTGAGAAAAACCTGGTCAAACAAGGTATCCATGCATATCCTACCCAGACAAACACAAGAAAAACTACAATGGATAAATCCAAGTGGTTGAACAAAAACAAAAATGTCACCAGTGATGTGTCATTGATGTAAAGATGGTCAACTATGCCCAACCAAAGGTGTCACTACAAGGAGCACCTATGGCCAAACCAAAACCCATGGTGCCTACACTGGTTTCTGTTTCCAAAATGAGATTACACGCCATTGGCAGAGTAAATAGAATCAACCTTAAGAAAGTTGATACAATCAAATACTATCACTCTTCTTGAAATCAGAGAATATGAATATGGTGTTGTCAAACCAAAGTGGTACAATGATAATAGCATTTGTGAATTTCATCAGGTAAAGGGACACAAAACACCCAACTACTATCGAATGAAAAATACCATTCAAGACCTCATTGACACAGGTGTCATCGATGTCACCAATACCCAATCAAAAGACACCATTGATCATACAATCTTCAATGACATATTCCATGATCACAACAAAGGAAAATCCTCTGGGTCTAGTGGACAGTCAAAATAAGTAAAATACACCTATTCCAACAGTGACAACACTATCAAGTGCATCAATCCGTCAGATAGCCATGTGGCTACTATTACTATCAGAGACCAAGGTGATAAATGTGTTGTAATCACACGTCATACAAAGTTTGTCTTACAAGGAATGCCTTCTACATCTGCTATATTGGCTAATCATCAAACAACCTCCAATCCACAGATCAGCCTTGTGGATCAGCTAAAGGGTGTTAACTCTTTTTCTTGCAACACTTACCTAATGATGATAGTATACATTATATACTTGAATGCAACCTCTTTTAGGCAAGAGAAAGGCTAATTGCTGAGGTATTTGATAACACTGGGATACCTATTATCACCTCCTTCATTTTTGAGCTCCACAGACTTAGGTAGGTATTACCTATTAAAGATTACTGATACTTCAGCCTATGTATTTGGTGGATTATTTCATTCACTAGCTATGCACCTAAAACCTCACTGTAACAACTTATAGAATACTTTAGAGATTGCAATAATTGATCTGAAACAGAGTATTTATAATCTAGGCTATGGTTTTGATAACATGAACCAATGAAACAAGGATTTGCATCCTTCTTCCTTTTGTTTTTAGGAGGGATAACCTAATGGTTCACTCTTCAAGGAATCACTAAAATGGACACTATCCTACTGATATGAGTCCTTAATGAGTTCAGCTTATTTGTTCTAAAAACTAGATGAAATTGATTAATTTGTGTATAACTGAATGGAGAAAACACTTGTTTAGAAAACTCTAGATCAATGCCTATTCCTTGGGAAAAGAGTCAATGAAAACATATGTCCACAATGATAAATTAATTCAATACTGAAGAGAGCCTTACAAACTTCATACAATCCAGATTGGATGCCTTACAAACAATCTACTCAACTCAATACTTCTTCGTCAGATCTTCACAACCATGTCCTGCTCTCTGAAATCATTTACAAAATTTAACTCTCTCCTTGAGAAAGACTCACAAATGATTAGACACACTACCTTGTAGTAGGTGTATTTTAGACGCCTTACAAATGAACTTTACTAGAACATAAACACAATCAAAAGAGACAAGACAACAATGAGTAGGAACTGCACTGTATTCTTATTAATCCAAATTGTTTCCAGATATCCAGACAATAAACTCAAGAACTAAGCATGAAATAGAAGTATGCTTTACAAATAGAAAAGAGAAGAGAAAAGAGAAGAGAATAAATAAGAAGAGAATAAACCCTAATCTTCATGCTTGTCATACACCTGTCCATCTTCTTAAAATTTGGTTTGCACTCATTCCTCCTTTTCAAAATATCTGACTCCATCTGTCTTTTCAAAATCTGATTTTATCCCTTGCAAATATCCATCATCTTCCACTGAGAAATCCATCAAATCTGATTCCATCCACTGAGAAAATATCTTCTCAAAAAACCTCCTGGAAAGCTCTAAAAATCTGATTTTGCAATAAAATATATGTGCATTTTGTCTCACCCCTTTGTGCAAATTTGATTCTATTCTTTGATCTTCATTTTGTCCAAATCTGATTCTTTATTCTACAAAAATTTGATCCTTCATGTGTTGCAACATCTTCCCAAAATGTATTTTCAATATTTAAAGTAAAATACCTTTGCAAACTATGCACTTTACCCTTTAAAATTTGCACATCATTTAAATTTCCTTTGAAATCCCTATTTTCTGCATATTCTACCCAGATGCCACTAGATTTTGACACTTGTCACATGTTGATTCACTGCTATAAACTAGTTTTCAATTGTGCCTTTAACCCTGATTACCTTTTCTTCTTTGTCTCTGAGTCTCACAAAATTTTTGCTAACCATGATTAAATCCGGCGACCTGGCGACTAACCTCAGTCTCATAGTCTCCAGAAATTTTCAACTTAACTGCAAACCTTGGGCAACCTCGCGACTAGCATCTGGCAGCTAACTCCCATCTGGCGACCACGCGACTGGCGGCTAACTCCCATCTGGTGACCACATGACTGGAGGCTAACTCCTTGTCGCAGTAGTCATCTCTGACATCTAGCTACTTCATGACTAACCACTAGTGGTCAGTCGCCAAGTCTCGATGGTAATCTTCTACATCTCCCAACTGCGTGACTAACCGCTAGTAGTCAGTCGCCAAGTCTCTGAATCCTGGTGGTTACTAGAAATCTTTCTCCCGACTGCGCGACCAGATGCCACTTGTCACTTTCATCAAAATTTGTTTTCTTTCATTTTTAGGCACAGAAACCAAGGTATCAGATGACTGAGCATGCATGTGGATATCCTCCTCATTAGCTTCATATTAACATGTTTGCATTTTTCCTTATAAGGATTCTGAAATCCTTCTGAGGCATGAATGTGGGATAATGAGTTTCAATGTTTTAAAGCCATTTTCAAAATTTGGGTTAAAATTTAGGGGTTTGCCTATGCAATCATTCCTCCAGCCCTCAAGGTCCCACCAAGAGCCTCTGGGCTCTCTTATTTACTTATAAAGTAAGCCATTTAGTATATAAATACCAAAAACTGCTCATGCACAGACAATATGAGACATTTCATTTTCACTGTTTTCTATTTTCCTAAGAACTTCCTATATAAGCTGCTTGCTAATGGCTTCACATCTCAGTTAAAAGAGACCATGAATGTAATTTAATGGTTCAGGCACCCCTTGCTATGGTTTCATACTTGCAAATTTAACTCAAAATTTCAAAAACCTCCTCCATTTTCCATCGCAGCTGTTGGCAATGTATTTCGCAAGTCACTTAAACAAATATCTTAAACAACTTCCCTTGTTAAGTACGCAACATGCCCAACACTCTCTCAAATTACTCCTCCATTGTCTGCGCAGGAGTCCTTTGGATTTGATGTGTTTGCAGCTCCCATCTCAATATGTCTGCGCAAACCTTGGCTGCATTGAAAGTATTTTGTGACTTTAAAACTTGAATCCTTGATTCACTTTCAAAAATGCTACGCAGCTTGCAAATTGATGCAGACCCTGGGCATTCTAAATAACAATGCATCTCTTCTTAAAACTTGGCACTGAAACCTGCTAAGTTTAGATAACTCCATCCTCCAAATTGACGTTTCCTGGTGGTAGTGCACAGGCCTTGCATAAACATCTTTATGTGGAACGTAGGCTTCATTTTTAAACTTAACATTGCCCTCTCCCAAGCAACGCAGAATATACTTTGTATTTGTCACTGCATTCACATTACTCCCCAAATCAACGTGGGTTTCTTAACATTTGTTGTTCATTGTATTAATGTTTGCTGAAACATAAAACATTCTCCACAAAACACTTCTTGTCAGCACAAGACACCATGCTAGACTCCTTCATACTGGGCACTACATTTCCCATCTCCATTTTCAAATTCAAATACATTACTTTGACATTCCAAATTTTTATTCTCATATTGAGTAAGCTACCTTTAATCCTCCATAGCATTTAGTTTGTGGCTTCTAATATGCTATTTTTCCTTTTCATATTGTGTAGACCTCTACTTGGCTTTTAACCAATTCATATGCCTGTCTTTGTTTCCATTTTGTTTAATGTGGGCTCATCCACCAAATACTATGCCGATCAATCGAGTATACTTCCAGTCAATTTTGAAATTGCTATGTATATTGGCCATATCCCCTTTGTTCATGCCTTAATGGATAGTCATGTAAAAATGGTGTGGTCATCCATTTAGAACATAGGAGATACCTGGAAAGATCTTCTGACATTGTAGTTGCAAGCTATCCCCATGAGAATGCAACTGGCATTAAAGTACAATTCTGACAATGTGAACAATTTTGACAATAAGTTGAAAATAAGATACCTCGGTGGACTGCATCGATTGTCATTTTGCATTATTTGGAAGTTTGATTGCACCCGATGCCTCTTGTCGACCTTTTTGCATTCTAAATTTTTATCATAAAGAACAAAATGGTGACCCTTTTAAACATTTCAATAGTTATGCTAATTGATCACATTAATGGGAACTGGCCTCCGGAACAGGCCTTAAAAACTGATTGAAACAGATAATCTGACTCTGGCACTCGGCAAAAAGATTCATTCATCTACAATAATAATGCATGCAAGAGGGATTCTTCTGATTCATCCTCCGGTATAAGATATAACAGTGTGAAGTTAGCCTTTCAGAAAAATGTGTATGTGCAAATGCTGAAACAACATAAATCTCCTTCAAATTGACCACTGCAAAATTATTGAAACAAGCTCTGAAATTTCACCATTAGGTCAAATAGTACATTCATATGCAATGAAAATGGTCCCATAATCGGATCTTGAAAATAAAATTCAGAGGGAAAGTTATCATTTCCTTAAAATGACCATTTTGCAAACTTAACTCTTTTCTGCACTGCAAACAGAATAAAATGCCTCTGAAACTGAATTCATAAACTCATCAAGATGAACTTTCAATATCTGAACCTCTGAACATAGATTCAATGTTATACATGGAACATGAATCCTCAATTTTCTTCCTCTGAAAACAAATTATTCAACTGATACCAATCTGCAAATGTTAGCATGTTAACCCTTTTCTAGTTTTTACCACAATGAAAATGTAGAAACTACATTTGGAATTAGCACGGAGAAGGAATCAACCGGATTGGTAGAAGTATGAAAATCTGCAAAAGAGTTCACTCCCAGGTCTACAATGTAGAACAACTTTCAATTATGTTTGACCTCAAACCAGGTGCAAATAGGGAAACTACAAAGTATGCCATTTAATTCTGAATTCTGCATTTTCAGTGAAACTTTAATAAATCATAAATTGAAAGGCTATGGAAAAGTGAGATAAATAGATTGGAAGGAATCTGTAAATCCTTAGGTGAGTACACTCTCATGTTTTCAATACAAGGGACAGCTCAATTATCCAAAATGTTCACCTGGGTACACATTTTCAAAACCTCAAAGTGGACAACTTAGTAATTCTGCACTTCAATAGTCAGGAAATGAGAATTATTCACTAACAGAATGGTTCTAGAAAACTTGTCATCTGATTTCATAGGGATCTACAAACTGGAAATATTGGTTCATTGTCATGCTTACAATACCCAGGAACACACCATGATGCCATACCTATCCATCTAATCAAAGATGCAGGCCTTCAAAATGAGGTATTCAGAAATCTGCATTCAACAACTTTGGGAAACTTAACAAAGTGCCACCGGAATCAAACTTGCTAATTGCTCAAATGGATTCATCATGATCTGGGAACTGGAAAATATGAAGTATGTGACCACTGGAACATAGTACAAAATGAATTTTCTCAATTGAATCAGCTGGTTAAAAGTTATAACCTATCAAACTGGGCTATTCAGATTTCTAGGCAGAACAAAAATGCAAACAGTTCCGAGCAACCAACTTTGGGAAGTATGAAAACCTATCAAATGGATTTGGAATGAGCTAAGATCTAAAACATAAGCTCTCTGAAATGCATATAAGACATTGCCAAAGCAGTGGCTCAAGAAACTGAACAAGGTGCAAGATATTCAGAAACAAACTAGGCCCTGGACAACAAAATGACACTTTAGCAAAATGCAAATTTAGGTGACCACCTCAAAATGACTACTCCCTAAACATGTTAGATTTGGAATTTAGGAGTTGGAACACACTGCATATGCCAAATGGAAGGTACTGAACCTTCTTCCCAATTGGTACCTCATGAAAATCATCTGGGCATCCCTTTCAAGCATTCTAACTAAGCCTTCTCACATAAAATTTTAAGGGTATTCACTTTGCTTATCTAAAATTTTTCACATGGTCACTCCAAATTTGAGAGGACCACCAATGGCTCTAACTGAGGATGATTAAATGTAAGTTTATACTGAGAACCACAGATCTTTGGAGTAGCAGACCACCCCAAAACTAAAAAAAAAAATCAGACTTTATCCTTTCTCTTTCCTCTTTTCAACCTTCAACTCTCAAAACTTTTCAAAAAATGGGGAAACTACTTACTAACAGAAAACACACAACTGAAAGGGAAAGCAACTGTACAATATGTACATCATTTACAAAAAACCTCAAACATATCCACAACTGAAATCAACACTTGCCTCTGTCATAAACCTGATTTTCATTTGCATTTCCCTGATGTAAGCTGAAAGTATCATTGATATCAGTTTCACCAATTTCATGTACACCTACAATCTCCTTGTTTGGAAAAAAAAAATAACTCTCTTCATTTTCATAGTGCATATAAAAAATAGACACACTTTCTTCATCTTGTTCACTATGAAAATATACATCAGCATGCTTATGAACACTAATATCAAATTGAAGTTCATCCTCATAAACTGATTTATGCATGCAATCAATCAGAAATATAAAGTGCTCAAACTCTACTTCACTAAATGAGTCATATATGTCATGAATTTGTAACTCACCTTGTGTATCCAACCGGAAACCAAATGAGTAATCAGACTTGTATTCACACATGTCATCAACATCAGCCTCGGAAATTACTCCACAATTTTTTTATTGTATCTTCACAATCACACACTAAATTAGCAACAACATGAAAGTAATCATCATAAAACTTGTTATCACATGCTGAATGATTTTCAACAATTACTTGATCATATCTTTCATTAGTAAACACAACATTTTCATCATAATCACGGTCACAACTAGAAGAGAAGCAATCTGATTTCTTTCTGCAGTATAACACTGTATCATCATCAAAATCACAACTAACCAAATCTGAAACTTCATCATGCTTTTCAAAAAGTGGATTGATAATTTCATGCAAAGCTCCTTTGTACACATTTTGACAAATGATGGGTTGATCCATATCAACATCCTCATCATACAATGGGTTAATAAACACCTTGAAACTACTTTCAACATCATGTGTACTTTCAACATATGAGGAAGAAAAATCACTTACAACTTCATGGCATTCCTTTGCACAACCAGGTAACTCATCACTATGTGAAATGCATTCTTCAACTACTTCTTTATCCTCATATTGCAATGATGAACTTCCTTCAAAACTATCAAATACAAGCTGATTTATACCATGCAGGGATAAAACATCATTTTCAGAATTAGAAGAAAGAACTCTACCTTCATTTTCATGAGAAAACTCACTCCCATCATCGCTCTCTTCTTCCCATGTTGCATCGGACTCGTAGGAAGATGGAAAAACACTTTCATTGTCCTCACCTTCACTTGTATAACAAGTTTCAGCATCATCATCATCATTAGATTGTTGTACATACTGATCACTTTCATTTTCATTTGATGCCCCTTCATTCCATGACAGATCAACACTGTTGTTCTCATCACTTGAAACACATCTTTCAGCTTCTTCATTCCTATAAGACTCTTGCATTTGGGAAACATCAAGTGAATCAACTTTATCATCTACTGTTGTAACATTACAAACACATGTGTTCCTTTCAATAAAAATAGAATCAACTCTTTGTGACAAAGAAACTTCAACAGAACATGTTCTTAAGTCTGAAATTTCAACAACATTATTTGTAACAGCAGGGCATACTACATGCTGATATGAAAATGAAACTTCAACATGACATTCTCTTCCACTTTCAAAAGCATCTTGCTGGAAAGCACCTCTAGAGAAATGGTTCTTTGTCAGTCCGTACTTCATGTTATTTTCAATCTCTATGGCTACCATGAATGCTCGATGCAAAGTCTTAGGTTCTTTATCCCGCAACAAATAGCTCATATCCTTATCAAATGCATCAAAGTAGATAAATACACACTCTTGATCATTGGGTCTACAATTTTTAGGGATATCATTATAAACCTTTCCTAATCTAATGTTAAAATTAGGAACTAGTTCTTCATTCTCAATCCTAATTTGTAACAACTTAGTAAATGCATCATGTGCACTTACTCTTTCACTGAATTGCAACATAAAGGCTGAATGCAACTCACTCCAAGAGGATAAAAAACATGCTGGTAAAAAAGAAAACCACTCACGATCATCATCTCTTAAAGTCTAAACAAACAATTTCATATGAACATCTTCATGTGCAATCTCAAAATCATCCATCAAATCAACAAACAACTAAATATACTGACTTGCTGAATCATGTCGTTTCCCACAAAATATTGGCAATTTATCTCTAATTGTATTTGGAATAACATTGGGAAAACCATGTATGCCATTAAAACAAAATGGCATGTACATTCTGGTAGAGATAGATCTATTGATACTACTAATGGGCTGCCCACTAGGTGAACTGAAATCTTCCTTTCTTCATAGATTTAAGAATTCATTCACCAAAATGAAAATCAGATTTCTATCTTGCAGCAGATCTATAATCTCTCCACTAACTTTTACAATAGCATACTTCAATACTTCACATCAAACATGATGAAACCTTTTCTTACTAAAGTATGCAACCAAAGTCAAAAGTTCTCCTACCTTGTGCTGAAACCACTTAATGGAGAACAACCATTTGTATAAATTTCTTTCATGAAAAGATGAAGATTAACTGGACCAGAATTGCAGTTGCTGCTCCTTTTTCTTTTGACTGGAAATAAAGCAGATATAGAGCATCTTTCATAGCTCCATCAAGTTCTTTTCTCACGGAGTCACCACCTCCTTGCAGAGAAAAATGTTTTTCTTATTCTTGGATTTATTTCCAGCCACGACAAAACTTCATCAGGATCTTCAAAGACTGTCTATCAGAATTAAAAATTCCTCATATTTTCTTTCTAAGCATGCACTGATCAAATAGAAAACTCAGAGTTGCCACTCACACTCATTGAGAGTTTTATAATAATTTTTTAAATCTGACTCTATACAAACAACCAGACTCTGGGATGATTCAACAAAGAAAGGAAACAACCATCTTAAACTTGTTGTCCTTTATTCCAATCCCCAGCAGAGTCACCAATTTGTTATCTCTTTTTCTTGCAACACTTACCTAATGATGACAGTATACCTTATATACTTGAATGCAACCTCTTTTAGGCAAGAGAAAGGCTAATTGCTGAGGTATTTGATAACACTAGGATACCTATTATCACCTCCTTCATTTTTGAGCTCCACAGACTCAGGCAGGTATTACCTATTAAAGATTATTGATACTTCAACCTATGTATTTGGTGGATTATTTCATTCACTAGCTATGCACCTAAAACATCACTGTAACAACTTATAGAATACTTTAGAGATTGCAATAATTGATCTGAAACAAAGTATTTATAAGCCAAGCTATGGTTTTGATAACATGAACCAATGAGACAAGGATTTGCATCCTTCTTCCTTTTTTTTTTAGGAGGGATAACCTAATGATTCACTCTTCAATGAATCACTAAAATGGACACTATCCTGCTGATATGAATCCTTAATGAGTTTAGCTCATTTGTTTTAAAAACTATATGAAATTGATTAATTTGTGTATAATTGAATGGAGAAAACACTTGTTCAGCAAACTCTAGATCAGTGCCTATTCCTTGGGAAAAGAGTCAATGAAAACATATGTCCACAATAATAAATTAATGCAATACTGAAGAATGCCTTACAAACTTCATACAATCCAGATTGGATGCCTTACAAACAATCTACTCAACTCAATACGTCTTTATCAAATCTTCACAACCATGTCCTGCTCTCTGAAATCATTTACAAAATTTAACTCTCTCCTTGAGAAAGACTCAAAAATGATTAGACACACTACCTTGTAGTAGGTATATTTCAAATGCCTTACAAATGAACTATACTAGAACATAAACACAGTCAAAAGAGGCAAGACAACAATGAGTAGGAACTGCACTATATTCTTATTAATCCAAATTGTTTCCAGATATCCAGACAATAAACTCAAGAACAAAGCATGAAATAGAAGTATGCTTTACAAATAGAAATCTTCAAACCAATGGTAACTTGTACTAAATCAGGCAAAGACAGGAACAAGAACAAGACCAAGAACCAAAATAGGAACCTAAAATCAGAACCCTCAAAACAGAAGAGAGAAGAGAATAAATAAGAAGAGAAGAAACCCTAATCTTCATGCTTGTCATACACCTGTCCCTCTTCTTAAAATTTGATTTGCACTCATTCCTCCTTTTCAAAATATCTGACTCCATCTATCTTTTCAAAATCTAATTTTATCCCTTGCAAATATCCATCATCTTCCACTGAGAAATCAATCAAATCTAATTCCATCCATTGAGAAAATATCTTCTCAAAAAACCTCCCAAAAAGCTCTAACAATCTGATTTTGCAATAAAATATATGTGCATTTTGTCTCACCCCTCTGTGCAAATTTGATCCTATTCTCTGATCTTCATTTTGTCCAAATTTGATTCTTTATTCTGCAAAAATCTGATCCTTCATGTGTTGCAACATCTTCCCGAAATGTATTTTCAATATTTAAAGTAAAATACCTTTGTAAACTATGCACTTTACCCTTTAAAATTTGCACATCATTTAAATTTCCTTTGAAATCCCTATTTTCTGTATATTATGCCCAGACGCCACCAGATTTTGACACTTGTCACATGCTGATTCGTTGCTATAAACTAGTTTTCAACAGTGCCTTTACCCCTGATTACCTTTTCTTCTTTGTCTCTGAGTCTCACAAAATTTTTGCTAACCATGATTAAATCCAGTGACCTAGAAAATAACCTCAGTCTCATAGTCTCCAAAAATTTTCAACTTAACTGTGAACCTTGGGTGACTTGGTGACTAGCATCTAGTGGCTAACTCCCATCTGGCGACCACGTGACTGGCGGTTAACTCCCATCTGGCGACCATGCGACTCGCGGCTAACTCCCTGTCGCGATAGTCATCTCTGGCATCTGGATACTTCACGACTAACCGCTAGCAGTCAGTCGCCAAGTCTTGGTGGTTATCTTTTGCATCTCCAGATTGTGCAACTAACCACTAACGGTCAGTCACCAAGTCTCTGAATCCTGGCGGTTACAGGCAATCTTTCTCCTGACTGCGCGACCAGATGCCACGTGTCACTTTCATCAAAATTTGTTTCCCTTCATTTTTGGGCATGGAAACTAAGGCATTGGATGATTGGGCGCACACGTGGATAGCCTCCTCATCAGCTTCATATTAACATGTTTGCATTTTTCCTTATAAGGATTCTGAAATCCTTCTGAGGCATGAATGTGGGATAATGAGTTTCAATGTTTTAAATCCATTTTCAAAATTTGGGTTAAAGTTTAGGGGTCTACCTGTGCATTCATTCCTCCGGCCCTCAAGGGCCCACCAAGAGCCTCTGGGATCTCTTATTTACTTATAAAGTAAGCCATTTAGTATATAAATACCAAAAATCGCTAATGCACTGACAAAATGGGACATTTCATTTTCACTGTTTTCCATTTTCTTGAGAACTTCCTGTATAAACTGCTTGCTAATGGCTTCACATCTCAGTTAAAAGAGACCATGAATGTCCTTTAATGGTTCAGGCACCCCCTGCTATGGTTTCATACTTGCAGATTTAACTCAAAATTTCAAAAACCTCCTCCATTTGCCATCGCAGTAGCTGGCAATGTATTTCGCAAGTCACTTAAACAAATATCTTAAACAACTTCCCTTGCTAAGTACGCAGCATGCCTAACACTCTCTCAAATTACTCCTCCATTGTCTGTGCAGGAGTCCTTTGGATTTGATGTGTTTGTAGCTCCCATCTCAATATGTCTATGCAAACCTTGGCTGCATTGAAAGTCTTTTGTGACTTTAAATCTTGAATCCTTGATTCACTTTCAAAAATGTTGCGCAGCCTGCAAATTGACGTAGACCCTGGGCATTCTAAATAAAAATGCATCCTCCAAATTGAAATTTCTCAATGGTAGTGCATAGGCCTTGCATAAACATCTTTATGTGGAATGTAGGCTTCATTTTTAAACTTAACACTACCCTCTCCGAAGCAGCGCGAAATATACTTTGTATTTGTCAATGCATTCACATTACTCTCCAAATCAGCGTGGGTTTCTTAACATTTGTTGTTCATTGTATTATTGTTTGCTGAAACATAAAACATTCTCCACAAAATACTTCTTATCGGCACAAGACACCATGCTAGACTCTTTCATACTGGGCACTACATTTCCCATCTCCATTTTCAAATTCAAATACGTTACTTTGACATTTCAAATGTCTATTCTCATATTGCGTAAGTTGCCTTTAATCCTCCATAGCATTTAGTTTGTGGCTTCTAATATGCTATTTTTCCTTCTCATATTGTTTAGACCTTTGCTTGGCATTTAACCAATTCATATGCCTATCTTTGTTTCCATTTTGTTTAATGTGGGCTCATCCACCAAATACTATGCCAATTAATCAAGTATACTTCCAGTCAATTTTGAAATTGCTATGTATATTGGCCATATCCCCTTTGTTCATGCCTTAATGGATAGTCATGTAAAAATGCCGTGGTCATCCATTTAGAACATAGGAGATACCTGGAAAGCTCTTCTGACATTGTAGTTGCAAGCTATCCCCATGAGAATGCAACTGGCATTAAAGTACAATTTTGACAATAAGTTGAAAAGAAGATACCTCGGTGGACTGCATCGATTGTCATTTTTGCATTATTTGGAAGTTTTATTGCACCCGATGCCTCTTTTCGACCTTTTTGCATTCTAAATTTTTATCATAAAGAACAAAATGGTGACCCTTTTAAACATTTTATAGTTATGCTAATTGATCACATTAATGGGAACTGGCCTCCAGAACAGGCCTTAAAAACTGATTGAAACAGACAATCTGACTCTGACACTCAGCAAAAAGATTCATTCATCTACAATAATAATGCATAAAAGAGGGCTTCTTCTGATTCATCCTCCGGTATAAGATATAACAGTGTGAAGTTAGCCTTTCAAAAAAATGTGTATGTGCAAATGCTGAAACAACATAAATCTCCTTCAAATTGACCACTGCAAAATCATTGAAACAAGCTCTGAAATTTCACCATTAGGTCAAATAGTAGATTCATATGCAATGAAAATGGTCCCATAATCGGATCTTGAAAATAAAATTCAGAGGGAAAGTTATCATTTCCTTAAAATGACCATTTTGCAAACTTAACTCTTTTCTGCACTGCAAACAGAATAAAATGCCTCTGAAACTGAGTTCATAAACTCATCAAGATGAACTTTCAATATCTGAACCTCTGAACATAGATTCAATGTCATACATGGAACATGAATCCTTAGTTTTCTTCCTTTGAAAACAAATTATTCAACTGATACCAATCTGCAAATGTTAGCATGTTAACCATTTTCTGGTTTTTACCACAATGAAAATGTAGAAACTACATTTGGAATTAGCACGGAGAAGGAATCAACCGGATTGGTAGAAGTATGCAAATTTGCAAAAGAGTTCACTCCCAGGTCTACAATGCAGAACAACTTTCAATTATGTCTGACCTCGAACCGGGTGCAAATAGGGAAACTACAAAGTATGCCATTTAATTCTAAATTCTACATTTTCAGTGAAACTTTAATAAATCAGAAATGGAAAGGCTCTGGAAAAGTGAGATAAATGGATTGGCAGGAATCTGTAAATCCTTAGGTGAGTACACTCTCATGTTTTAAATACAAGTGACAGCTCAATTATCCAAAATGTTCACCCAGGTACACATTTTCAAAACCTCAAAGTGGACAACTTAGCAATTTTGCACTTGAATAGTCAGGAAATCAGAATTATTCACTAACAGAATGGTTCTAGAAAACTTGTCATCTGATTTCATAGGGATCTACAAACTGGAAATATTGGTTCATTGTCATGCTTACAATACCCGGGAACACACCATGATGTCATACCTATCCATCTGATCAAAGATGCAGGCCTTCAAAATGAGGTATTCAGAAATCTGCATTCAACAACTTTGGGAAACTTAACAAAGTGCCAACGGAATTAGACTGGAAAATTTCTCAAATGGATTCATCATGATCCAGGAACTGGAAAATATGAAGTATGTGACCACTGGAACATAGTACAAAAGGAATTTTCTCAATTGAATCAGCTGGTCAAAAGTTATAACCTATCAAACTGGGCTATTCAGATTTCTAGGCAGAACAAAAATGCAAACAGTTCCGAGCAACCAACTTTGGGAAGTATGAAAACCTATCAAATGGATTTGGAATGAGCTGAGATCTAAAACATAAGCTCTCTAAAATGCATATAACACATTCCCAAAGAAGTGGCTCAAGAAACTGAACAAGGTGCAAGATATTCAGAAACAAACTAGGCCCCGGACAACAAAATGACACTTTAGCAAAATGCAGATTTAGGTGACTACCTCAAAATGACTACTCCCCAAACATGTTAGATTTGGAATTTAGGATTTGGAACCCACTGCATATGCCAAATGGAAGGTACTGAACCTTCTTCCCAATTGGTACCTCATGAAAATCATCCGGGCATCCCTTTCAAGCATTCTAACTGAGCCTTCTCACATAAAATTTTAAGGGTATTCACTTTGCTTATTTGAAAATTTTAACATGGTCACTCCAAATTTGTTCCAAATTTGAGAGGACCAATAAAGGGTACGCATGCCCAAATATCTATGTTCAAAATTTTGCGCATATCCCCGTAGCACAAGCAAGCCCTTGACCAAGCAGTCAAAAATGCATCTGTCCCAAGGGACATAGCCCTTGAAATCTTCTGAACCATGGTGAACCACATAGCTACCAACAAGCATGCAACCTTCATAGACCATAATGTGCCATTGTACAAGCCTCTATATAATGATCCATTGCACTTGCTCATCCAAGTTCACAAACACGCAATCCATAGAGTCCTCATTGATGGTGGAGATGGATTAAACATTTTTAGTTTAACATTAATCAAACACTTGGGATATTTTGAATCCAATATTGATGTCATAAGGAGAATCAAAATTAGAGCCTATGATGAAGAAGAAGCTTCTTCCAAAGGTATTATCATACTACCAGTCTGAATAGACCCAGTCGTCAAGAACACCCTGTTCCAAATCCTAGACCTAGAGTTGGGATATAACATGTTACTGGGAAGACCATGGATCTACGAGAAGAAAGTTGTACCCTTCACATACTATCAGTGCATGAAGTTACCATGCCAGAGGTAGAAATCATTATTGAAGGAGATCCAAACCCGTTCAAATACGGTAACACCATAAAAAGCAGTACTGACAATCAATTCCCTTGAAACAAAGAGGCAAGCATTCCTTCCACCTCGAATTCAATTCCCAAAGATGTCACAAGAAGAGTGGGGAAATATCCATTACTGACAAAGGATGCGGTGAATACATCTATGAGCAAGCTGTTACTATAACCAACATGCCTCAAAGCCCAAGATCATATGACATACCACAACTGAAATTCCAGAACCTTTTCTATTTAGATGTCCACCCACCACCTTTGTCAAGTGGGGAGACTTTGCAGAAGAGAACCCTTTTGATCTGGATATTAACACATGGTTGTATCAAGACCCACAAAGACACACTTCAAGCACCCATACTCGTGTCAACATATGGAGTCGGCTACACAATTCTACAAAATTTTGGGTATAATGGTATGACTAATTTGGGGGCAAGACAACAAGGTCTAATGGAACTATATTTACCTCCAACATAGAGAAATAAGAGAGGGTTAGGATATGGGAAAAATAGAACCATTACTACCACCTGAGACATACCCATTGATCAAGAACAAATAGCAGAGTTACACCAGGGATAAAACCCATAACATGCATTGATTAGCAATATACTCCGATAGTTATTTCCATATGAAGTGGGAACCTCTTAACCCTGATTAAACCATAACCAAGCTATCCAAGATGATGAGGAAAGTGAGACATCCAATGAGCATTCTAGTGAAACTAATTCCCATGAGTATGAGTGGAGATCACTGCACAATTCTAAACCATCAATCCATGACTATTCCCCTCAGTTGGTCAGCACTATACACATTGAGTATATGTTTGAGCAACTAACCGTAGAGGACCATCCCTGCATCGATAAGAATATCAATAACAATTCCCTAGGTGGTGCATCCACATCACATTCTTAGTTCATCATAACCAACATCGTTGTCCCATTTAACTGAATAGATTCATCCCACCATGAGTACCTTTGTCTAGTACACCCAGAACTGATAGAGTGGAATCAACAATGACAACCTGATATAGATCTCTTTGAAAATGATGAGGCTATCACAGATTTTATGGGAGAAGGAATGCCATCAGGGGACCACAAGGTAGGTTTCTCTATTGACCTAGACAGATCAGCATATTTTGTGAAGGAAGCTCCTCTTTATAGTCAAAAAAGAAAAAGAAAAAAGAATAGTCAGTCAATGAAAACCACAAGGCACTTTCTGACAAAAAAAAATGACAAAAAGACAATAAAAGACATATCTTCTAGTAAAAAACTTACTGAGGCACTAGAGGATGGAGAGAAAGACCTCCTCCCCTTGATAGAGGAAAAATTAGCATTGCTAGCTAAGGAAATGAAAGAAGTCAACCTAGGTGATGAAAAGAACCCAAATAATATCTACTTAGAAAAATCACTCACTCCAGAGGAATGAGAGAAGTTTATTAGCTTCCTCATAGAAAGGAAAATCAATTTTGCATGGTCCTACTCAGACATGCTAGGCCTAGATATGGCACTTGTGTTGCATCAATTACCACTCTTACCAAATGGTAAACCTGTCAAGAAAAAGTTGTGAAAGATGCATCCACATGTAGCATTACTTGTCAAAGAAAAGTTAAGGAAGCTCCTCGATGTTGGATTCATATGACCAATCCCATACATAGACTGGATATCTAATCTAGTGCCAGTAACCAAGCATAGTGGTTAGATATGCATTTGCAAAGATTTTAGAGATCTAAACAAGGCTTTTCCCAAGGATGACTTTCCTTTACCAAATATCGCTATGATAGTAGATCTCACAGCGAGACATCAGATTAAATCACTCATGTATGCCTTCTTAGGATATAACCAAATAAGGATTGCACCAAAAGACCAACAAAAAACTACATTTACATGTGTTTGGGGTATTTCCTGTTGGAATTTCATGTAATTTGGTCTTAAAAATGCTGGAGCAATATATCAAAGGGCCATGATAATGATCTTCCATGATCTCATTCAAAAAATGATAGAAGATTATGTCTATGACATACTTGCCAAGTCAATTCTTAGAAAATATCATCTACAAGTGTTGGGACCCATATTTGATAGAATGCAAGAATACAAAGTCTGACTAAATCCAAAAATGTGTGCATTTGGGTTCACCGCAGGAAAGATTTTGGGATTCATTGTGTCACATCGAGGCATGGAGGTAGACCCAAAAAAAGTCAAGGCAATACTAGACATGCCACCACCATCTAATCTAAGGAAACTAAGGGGTTTATAAGGAAGGATTCAAACCATCAGGTGCTTCATAGCCCAATTGGCAGACAAGTGCCATCCATTCTAGTATCTACTACATACGGATGTGATATTCATATAGACAGAATAGTGAGAGCAAGCATTCCAAATATTGAAGGATTATCTACTAAAGTCTCCCATATTGGTGCCACCCATTTAAGGAAGGCCATTACTTTTGTACATCTCGGCAACTGAGTCAACATTAGGAGTACTCCTAGCACAACATGATGACAAAGGAAAGGAGAGAGATGTCTACTATCTCAGTAGAAGTTTGGTAGGCTATGAGCTCAACTATTCACCAATTGAAAAATCATACCTTGCAGTAGTCTTTGCTTCCCAAAAGCTGAGACATTACATGCTAAGCCATCAAACCAACCTGATAGAAAACATTAACCCCTTGAAGTATTTACTAAGAAAAGCAGCACTGATAAGATGGCTTTCTAAATGGGTGATGATCCTAATAAAATTTGATATAGAATACGTGGACCAAAAATCTATGAAAGGGAAAGTCATTGTGGATCAACTAGTAGAGGCACCCATACATGATCATCAACCTATAATATCTGACTTTTCAGATGAGTCTATTCTTATCGTACAACTGGCCATAGATCTTTGGCAACTATACTTTGATGGATCATGCATGAACCATGGTGCAGGAGCAGGGATAACATGTTGGAATAGTCCCAAGGAATAACTGGGAGGGGGGGTGAATCAGTTATCACCTAGTTTAATTATTTTCTCCAATTAATTACATAATAAAATTAAGCATTAACACATTTAGATAACACAAGATAGAACACAACGTTTTTTGTTACAGGGAAACCAAATAGGTAAAAACCCCAATGGGAATTATCACCCACAAAGAACTATACTTGAGTATATTTATCCCTATTAGAAGATCTTGCAACCCTGTTAGGAGTTGTTCTTTAAAATTCAATAAGTATAGTGACCTGGTTAAGGGTCTAACCCTGTTAGGAGTCTTTTACAAATAACCCTGTTAGGGGTGACGACTCGCTGTCCAAAAGCTCACTGCTAAATGGTGAAGGCTACAACCTTCACTAAAATAGATATACACTATATATGATAAATGAATTATTTGAGTAGACTTGTTATCTTGATCAGTTCTATTATATTGTATGCTTTTGCTTCTTCTTCACATAGATCTTTTCTTGATGAATGAAATGTCTTTACTATCCCAAAAAAATGGGCATTCTATTATGTACTTTTTCTATCTCTTTTCTTATTATTCACACTTAGCATTCATCAAATGAACTACTATAAGTATCTTCCCAAAATATGTAATCTTAGTCAGCTTTAGGAGTCCCTTCAATACTTCTTTAGTTAGCCAAATCAAGCACGCAACCTGATTAGAATCATGCAACTCAAACTGAATAGATGCAATGCTTCACATAGTCGGCTCTACCAAATTGACTCAATCATCCCACTTCTGTTAGAACATGTTTAGCACCTTTAGATAATTATTTCTAACTCATAACTAAACATAAATACAAACATGCATATCCCGAAGATAGGTGCAACTCAATAAATAATGTAATTACATTGGCTCTTCACAGATAATCTTCAGTCACTATAACTGTAAAAAAAACTAACATAACTCAACTGAAAGTGCATATCTGACTCTGCGTGAATGCACATAGCAACCAAAATATGTGTAGACCATGTAAATAAACACGTAAGGTTCCAAAACATCTGTAATGATAAATGCTTACAGGACACTATTTTATACTATATGTTGTCATCAATGACAAACATACAATCAACAATTTTCATAGAAGAAAATCTCCAACATCTCCCCCTTGACATTGATGGCAACATATGATATGAAAAACATCATCAACCCAAATTATCCTCCTTCTTTTTACAATCTTAGCAATATCCTCATCAAGGGTTCCTCTTTACTGTTGCTGCTCTTCTGACAATGTTTTTATTTTCATAACTATATTCTCCCCCAGATTATATGCTCCCCCTTACTAATACTCCCCCTTTGACATCAATGGAAAAGGGTGCCAAACATCATGAAGCACAGGTACTACTCCAGAAGTAGAGTAGTCAACCATTCATTAGTCATCAAGGACCAATGCTCTTTTCTATAAATTCTAATCAGACTTAGGAAAGGGAATTAATCCTAGCTTCTCCCTGAGATACTCAAAAGTATCTTTTGATAAAGGATTTGTAAAAATATTTGCTAACTGTTCTTTAGTGCTCACATAATCCAACTTTACTTCTCTTTCAGCAAATTTTTGTCTTAGAAAGTGATATTTGATCTCAATGTGTTTTGTCTTTGTGTGCATCACAGGGTTCTTTGACATATTGATAGTGCTAGAGTTATCATAATGAATAAAAATAGGATAATCAATCTGAATACCAAAGTCTTTAATCATCTATTTGATCCAAACCATTGTTGAACAGTTTAGTGTTGCTGCAACATACTCATGTCAACTGAGAGATATAGTTTTTTCTTCTTGCTTGTCCAAGTAACCAACCTGTCTCCAAGAAATACTTCTCCTCCTGAGGTACACTAACTATCATCAACAAAAATTACCTAATCTGCATCTATATATACATGAAGTTGTATATTCCCTAAGTTAGGATACCATAAACCATAGTCTATAGTCCCTTTTTCAGTAACTAAATATTCTTTTTATTGCCATTAGGTGATTTTGTTTAGGTTCAACTGCAAATCTTCCAATAATGCCAACTGCATTGGAAATATCTAGTCTAGATTGAGTAAGATATATGATTTTTCCAATCATAGACTTATATAGTGTCTTGTCAACTGCTATGGAATCATCATCATTAGAAATATTTCTTCCTGTTATCATGGGGGTGCTTACTGGTTTGTAATCTTCTATTTTGAGAGTCTTCAATATCTCCTTCACATACTTAGACTGATTTATAAATATGCCTTTGTTTTTTTACATTCAATCCCAAAAAATATTTGATAGGTCCAATCATGCTCATTTCAAACTCACTTTGCATCTCTTTGGAAAATTATGCACTAATCTTGTCATTGTAGACACCTAAAAATGGTTCATTTCCTATGCCCCCTTTTTAACATGTCTTCTATATTATGTGTTTGATATTTATCATTCACGAATATTGTGTCATTATTTTATGTCATCATTTACTAATATTTCTACTCTCTTTATCAAATTGATTATTAACCTAATTTTCAAACCAATCGATCAAACCCTAATTCCGATTCAATCAATCTTGTCATCATTTTAGGAGAATTTTCCAAGATCATCGGTGCTTCATATCCTTTCAATCAACCATTTGATAACACTGTCAAAGATCATTAGTGTTATTGCTGTCAATCTATTAATTTCGATTCAATAGTGTTGTTCATTATTGTCAATACTATTTCTAATCATCATTTCAGGAACATTTTCAAAGATCATCGATGTTCCCCGTTTCAATTTCAATCTTACGATGCCATCAAAGTTCATTGGCACTTTTCAATCATTTCCAATCATCATTATCCGAGCACATTGTCAAAAATCATCGATGCCTCGTGATTTCCTAAACTATTCTAGAACCCTCAGAATTAACCCTAATCATTATCAATATTATCAAAATTCTTCCAAATTCGACATCAACACCTTCAATTTGACCCATTCTCTACTAATTTCCCCCTTTGGATGAATAACCCATAATTTATCCTAAGTCCTAATCAAATAAATAAATAGATTTTATTTATTCCCCTTTTCCCCAAGTCTCAAATAATTAATTAATTAGCTAATTTCAATTTATGGGATTTTACAATTTCATAAATCTAATTTGATTTTGAGGAATATTTGAGAATATGGGATTATTGATTTGATTGATAATTCATAATCTCACCTACATATCATATCCCTTAAATAAGGATTCTCATCCCTATTAAGGTGCTTCACAAATATTCTCAAATATTTGCAATATCTCCTCAATATCTCTCCCCCATTTCATGCTTCCAA
>MU225240.1:1611154-1629471 GCA_018584345.1 Thuja plicata | reverse complement strand
CTTTATTGATAGTGTTCAGGATGTTTCCCATAGGGATATTCTTGATAGATATTACAGATCTGGGAAGGCTCAACAAGAGATAGATTACTGGAGACAACATTATGAGGGCACAGTTCCTTCTGTGTAGAGAGTGCCTAGCTATAGAGCCTCGCAGAGATCCAGCAGGGCTCAGCGGTCATAGAGTAGTGGTTTCCAAGCTCCTAAGTCCTCTCATAGGATAGATTCAGATATGCCTCCCCCTCATGCTCCTCCTGGCAAGGGTGGGGGTAGCTCTTTGTTGATATTTTCTCCTTGTACCATTTTGTATACACTGGTTGTACCATTTTTGTATCTTGATACATTGATATATATATATATATATATATATATATATGATTCACCTGTTGGTTACCTTTTGTGTTCAGACTTGCAACTTTTTCATTTGTACTCAGATATTTTGATCTACATGAGCTTCAGCTATGCTTTGATATAATGTGCAATGGTTGTACTTTTTATATGTATGATTCTACATGATTAGTGATGAGATGTATATGCAATATGTTTCTATTATGCAGATTCATTTTATGGATGATTTACTTTCCTATGATTCTGACATGTTATGCAGGATGGTGTAAATGAAATGTCTATTTATATGAGATGATGTATGGATGCATGTGATTTTATGATTTATCATGTATGTAACTACCATATTTTTTTCTTTTTCTGATGCACTTAATGAATGAATGCAATCTACTATGCACAAAATATGTGAGTAATGCATGTGTTAGTTTAGAGAGAAGTTAGTTTGGATAGATGTGTTCTGAGATTGATCTTATAGAGTTGAATGATAGAAAGGATGTTCTCTTTTTTTGCATTTTTTTTGATAGATATGATCGGATAGAAAGGATGAGTGTCTCAAGTCGTTGCCCCAGTTTTCCAATAATTGTCATCATTGCATCTTTTTTTTGTATTTTTTGATATTCTAGAAGAGCGTCAAATGATCTAGATCACATACCACCTAGATACCACCATGACCTCTTGATAGAAGAAGGAGTAGATAGATTGAATAGAAAGAGACCCATAGTGTACCCAAATATTGACCATCTGGATTCAACTATTTTCCCTGTTTGAAAAGAAAGAGAGCCAAGAGCACCAAGATATTGACCATCTAGATACCGCTTGTCCTTTGAATTAATCTAAAACAAAGAAACCAAGATAGAACTCTTATGCACCTAGAGTCCATCTGGATAACACTGTGAGCTCTTGATTTCCGAAAGGGAAAGCCAAGCAAACAAGATAGAACTCCTACGCCCCTAGAGTCCATCTAGATAGCATCGTGAGCTCTTTTTTGAAAACATAAAGGGAAAGACCATAGAAACCAAGATAGAACTCCAAAGCAACTCTGAGTCCATCTGAATAGTGCTGTGAGATCTTGATTCTATAAAGAAAACATGCAAAATAAAAGAGAAGGAATGTCCAATTCTTTCCCAGGTTTAATCTTAGATCATGGAACTGCGCGGCTGCCAGATAAGTGACAGCGCCTACCGCATTTATCCTAAATCATCATGGCCCTGAAATCAAAGTGAACATTCAACAGACAGCAATCAAATAAAATAGATGATGATCTATCATAGCTACTCTCCTCACATGGTGGATCCTGGAGTAGCGTAAGAACATAACCCCAAAATATAGACTGACATCTGACTGACTTGACTGACCTAGTCAACATTTTTGTGTGTTTCCTCAACGCAGTTGGATCTCTTGATTGGCTCAACTCTTTGGATAGGCTTGTTTGGCTTGATTCGATTGATCGTGTTGGCAGCTGATTAAGCTATGTCAGATGGGCCAAATGCTTGTTCGCAAAGCTCATGATTGTGACAATAATGATTGATAGATTTGATTATTCTAATCGTATTGGTAGCTGATCAAGCTATGTCAGATGTGCCCAATGCTTGTTCGTAAAGCTCATGATTGTGACAATTTGATTGATAGAATTTGATTTGATCAATTTGGCAGTTGATCAAGCTGTGTCAGATGGGCCCAATGCCAATTTGCAAAGTTGATGATTGTGATAATTGATTGACTGGGCGTGCTTGCCCCTTGCTTTCTTTGATAACTAAGTTGGTTTTATTGCTTTGGGATTTTTGCAATATTTTTGAATGTTTTTTATGAAGATAGATTTTCTCTTGATTTTTGATCTTTTTAGGATTTTTTATGAGTTTTCTAATTTTTAGGATTTTTTGATGATATTTGGAATTGCCCCTAGTCTGATGGACCAATAAGTAACCATGGGTAAGTGCTTTGTTCTCATAGTGGATTGTGCTGTTGGATATAGCTTGGGATAGTCAGTCTTGCATTTTGAAGTGTGCTCAAGCTTTTGGAGCTCATTGATGGTGAAGCTGGATTTGAACACTTGGCACCTGTTTGCCAGGTTTTCACCAAGGTACCTACTCAATAGCACCTGATTGCCAGGTTTTCACTGAGAGAGCGATTTTGTTTTCTCTTTACTTTTTTTTCTTTTTTTTTGTTGTCGCCAAGGCGCCTGATTGCTAGGTTTTCACCAAGGTAACTTATATATATATATATATATATATATATATATATATATATATATATATTGGATATGTAGATAAATGTCTTGACCTTAGAGACCTTTAAGGGTAGAACCTCTTCAGGTGCATGCTTTTGATGTAGCCAGGGAGCTCATCTCCTTCTGGTGTTGCTAGTATGAATGCCCCACTCTTAGTAGAGTTGACAATAACAAAAGGTCCTAGCCAGTTAGGCTCAAACTTTTTGGGTTTGACTCGCTCTGCTTGATTCTTTTGATTTTCCATGAGGACAAGGTCTCCTACTTCAAATGTTTGTGGCTTCACCTTTTTGTGATAGTTCCTTCTAAGGTGATTATGATAGCCTTGTAAGTGGTCGAAAGCATGCTGCCTTCTTTCATCTAGTAATTCTAGCTCACTGAGCCGTGCCACTCTATAGTCTTCGTCTGAAACCAGGTTCTTCAATGATATTCTCAGGGATGGGATTTCCACTTCGAGGGGTAATACCAGCTCTGTTCCATAGACTAGGGAAAAAGGAGTTGCTCCTATCGGTGTCCTCACACTAGTTTTGTATGCCCATAATGCGGGACTAAGCTGTAGATGCCAGTCTTGCCCTGTTTCATTTACTGTTTTCTTTAGAATATTAAAGATTGTTTTGTTGGTATATTTGGCTTGGCCATTTCCTTGAGGGTAATAAAATGAGGAGAACCCTTGTTTGATGCAAAACTGTTCACATAGGTCTTCAACATCCTTGTTTTGGAAATGGGTACCATGATCTGTCAGGATCATTTGGGGGATCCCGTATCGACAGATGATATGGTTAAGTATGAACATTGCTATCTATTTTCCAGTGATGTAAGTGAGGGGAATTTATTCCAACCACTTTGTGAAGTACTATGTTGCTTCTATGATGTACTTGTGTCTGTTTGCTGAAGAAGGTGTTATCTTACCCACTAGGTCAAATCCCCACATTGAAAATGGCAATGGTGATGTGATGGGATTCAATTCTTGGGCTAGTCCATGATTGAGATCTCCATGAATTTGACACTATCTGCACCTTTGAACATGCTTGTGTGCATCTGTCTCTATTGTTGGCCAATAGTATCCCATGTACCTCTGTGGGTTCCACATATTCCTTCATGTACCTCATACAAAGCTTTCTAGGATTCCATGGAAGTGAGACAACAGAGTAATGTTCCATCAAGACTTCATTTGTATAGAGTAGTGGAGAGGAGGTTATGCCTAGAGGCTTGGAAAATGAGGGCTTTTCTCTGGTTCCTAGACAAGTTTGGGGATAAGACATTGTTTTGGAGATAGCTATAGACATCTTGGTACCATGGGGATTCAGGACCAACAAGGACGCACGCTGATTCTGTGATAGATGCCTGATGTGATGGCACCAAGAGTTGTTCCACTAGAAACTAGAATTTGGTATCGTTACCTGGCATATCAATTAGTGATGCTATGGTAGCCATCGCATCTGCCACTTTGTTTTGTGCTCTTGGGACTTGCTCAAAGAGAATGTAATGAAACTTGGTGTGTAGTTGTTCCATCTGTGCTTTTTAAGGTATGAGCTTCTCATCTTTCGTCATGTAATCATTGTTAACTTGGCTAATGACCAACTGTGAATCACCAAAGACCCTTAGGTTCTTGATTCTCCATTGAATGGCTATCTTTAGACCGATGACCAATGCTTCATATTCTACTATGTTGTTGGTGCATTGAAAGTTAAGTCTGAAAGACTTTGGAATGTATCATGGTCTGGAGTGATAAGAACTATCCATTCCCCCGCTCCATGGTTTGTACATGATCCATCAAAATAAATTTGCCATATCTTGATCGCCGATTGTAGTGTCATGATAGATTCATCAGGAAAATCAGAGATAATAGGCTGGTGGTCTTGAATCGGTGCCTCTGCTATTTGATCGGCTATCACTTGTCCTTTGATAGCCTTTTTTTCTACATACTCAATGTTGAACTCACTTAAGATCATTACCCATTTTTCCAGTCTTCTAGTGAGTGCTGCTTTGCTTAATAGGTACTTGAGAGGATCAATATGTGCAACCAATTTTGTTTGATGACTCAACATCTAGTGTCTTAGCTTTTGGGAAGTGAAAACAACTACCAGGCATGACTTCTCTATCGGTGTGTAGTTTAGCTCATATCCAACCAATTTTTAGCTTAGATAGTAGATGACCCTCTCCTTTCCTGCATCATCATGTTGTGCCAAAAGGACCCCTAATGCTGATTCTATTGCTGAGATGTATAGAAGCAATGGTCTACCTTGCACTGGTGGTACCAAGATAGTAGACTTTAGAAGGTAGTCTTTGAATATCTGAAATGCCTATTCACATTGTTCTGTCCATATGAACTTGATGTCTCTATGCAATAGATGTTGGAATGGGTGGCACTTGTCTTCCAGTTGAGCTATGAACCATCTTATCAATTTGAGCCTTCCTTCTAACCCTCTTAGTTGTCTCAGGTTCGATGGTGGAGGCATGTCCAATATTGCCTTGACCTTTGCTGGATCCACTTTAATTCCTCTGTGTGATACTATGAACCATAGTAATTTTCCCGCTGTGACACTGAATGCACACTTTTTTGGATTTAGTCAGACTTTGAATTCCTCCATTCTATCAAAGATGGGTCCCAAAACCTGTAAATGATCCTTTCAAAGTATGGACTTTGCTAGTATGTCATCCACATAATCTTCCATTGTCTTGTGTATGAGATCATGAAATATGGTTGTCATTGCCCTCTGATATGTTGCTCCAGCGTTCTTTAAACCAAATGGCATGACATTCCAACAATATGTTCCCCAAGGATATGTGAAAGCCATTTTTTGTTGGTCCTTTGGCGCTATCCTTATTTGGTTGTAACCGGAGAAACCATCCATAAGTGACAGCATTTCATACCCTATAGTTAGGTCCACTTTCATATCGATGTTTGGTAAAGGAAAGTCATCTTTGGGACATGCTATATTGTGATCCTAGAAGTCTGTGCAAATTTGTATTTGACCACTGTGCTTTGTAACTGGTACTAGATTAGATATCTAATCCGCATATGGTATAGGTCTAATGAATTTGGCGTCTAGGATCTTTTTAAGTTTTGCCTTGACTAACAATGCAACGTGAGGGTGCATCTTTCTTAGCTTCTGTTTGAAAGGTTTAGCATTGGGTAACAATGGGAGATGATGTAATACTAACTCTGGATCCAACCCTAGCATATCTGAGTAGGACCATGCAAAATTGATCATTCTTTCTTTGAAGAAACTAATGAACTGCACTCTCTCCTCAGGGATGAGATATTTTGCTAAGTAGATGTTCTTTGGGTTCTTGTCATCCCCCAAGTTGATTTCCTCTATCTCTTCAGCAAACAATGCTGACTTCTCCTCTGTTAAGGGAAGGAGTTCTCTCTTTCCATCTTCTAGTACCTCTGTGAGGTTTTTTCCAGAAGATACGTCTTCTTTTAGCTTTTTACTCTTTTGTTCTTTTTTCTTTTGTGGACTAGAAAGAGGAGCTTCCTCCCCGAAGTATGCTACTCTGTCTAGGTTGATAGAGAATCCTGCCTTGTGATCTCCTGATGGAATTCCTTCCCTTAGTCCCATGAAATGAGCTATTGCCTCATCATTTTTGAAGACATCAAGATCAGGTGGTCCTTGTTGATCTCACTCTATAAGCTTAGGGTGTACAAGATAGACACTTTCACTACTATTTGGCTTTGGTTGACGGAATGGGACTGCAGATATGGTGCCTACAAAATTGGACTGTGATGAGGGTGCACCACTTGAGGTCTGATGAATGATATATTTTTCTATACAGGGTTGTTTGGTAATGGTCAGTTGTTCAAACAGGTTTGCTAGGTTTATGATAATATTGACTTGAGGAAAAAAGTAAGGGATTGATGGTTCAGAGTCATGGAGGGATCTCCACTCATACTCATTTGAGTCAGTCTCAATGGAATGTTCGTCTGATGTCTCACTTCCTTGGGTATCATCGATTGCTAAGTGTAGGTTTACTTGGGATTGTGTGGATCCCTCTTCGGTAGGCAACAACTGTGCTAATATGTTTCTTATTAGGACATGATCAGTGTTGTGCCCCTGGTGCAACTCTGCTATTTGATCATGATTGACTTGAATGTCTTGAATCATAGGACTAGTGCTTTGTTGTCCATAGCCCAAACCTCTAGTGTTTCTTTGGGTTGGTGGGAGAGGCAATTCATATATGCCCTATTGCCTTGCCCCCAGTTTGGTTGTACCATCATACCCAAACCTTTTGTATCATTGTGTAACCGTTACCGTAGTTTTCCAAAGGTAAGGGTGGTCGGACTCTCTTAGGGGAGTCTCTGTATAACTAGGTATTGATGTCTTGCTCAAAAGGATTCTCTTCCACTATGTCCCCCCATTGAACAAAGATTGTGGGTGGACATCTAAAAAGAACCGGCTACTGAGTTTATGTTGCAATGATAGGTAGTGTCATACTGTGAGTTCTGGGGCTTAAAGGCATGTGCATGATTGTGAAAGCCTCTTCATATCTATATTCACCACATCCTTTGTCCATGATGGATATCTTGCCTACTTTCTCTGTGACATCTTTAAGATTTGAATTTGAAGGGGAGGAGATACTTGCATCCTATTTAATGACTATCTTTCCCGCTACTCATCTGACATCTTTGGGATTTGAATTTGATGAGGATAGGATGCTTGCATCTTGGTTCAATGGTACTTGGTTATCCATGCTGATTTGGACCGCATTACAATATTGGAAAGGATTGGGATGTCCCTCTATGATGATCTCCTACCCTTGGTGAGGGAACTTGATGCATTGATGGTATGTTGATGGTACAACTTGCATTTTGTGTATCCAAGGTCTCCCTAGTAACATGTTGTATCCTAGTTCAAGATCTAAGATTTGGAAGGGAGTTTTTTTGACCACAGGTCCAATGCGAACAGGTAGAATGATAATACCCTTAGAGGACCTTTATTCTTCATCATAGGCTCTGATATTTATCCTCCTTGTGACCTCAATGCTTGATTCGGAATAACCCAGTTGCTTGATTAACTTTAGAGTACAAATGTTTAAACCAACTCCACCATCAATAAGGACCCTATACACAACACTTTTGTGGATTTGGAAAAGTAAGTGTAGAGGATCATTATGCAGGGGCTTATGTGGTAGTACATCACATTCTGTGAATGTGATGTGTTTGTTAGCTGCTATATGGCTAACCATCATTTGGAATCTTTCAGGTGTTATGTCCCTTGTGACAGCTGCATTTTGAAGTGCTTGATCAAGTGCCAGTTTATGCTATGGAGATATGCGCAAGAGGTCAAACATGGATATTTGGGCCAGTGTGCGCTTTAGTTGGTCCACTATGCTTGTTTGTGTATCCAAGTTTTCTATAGGATTGGCTGATGTAGTAGCTGAGGATGGTACTCCTTGCAAAATGACTCTAGCACGATGCGTTGTTATAGCACAATTGTTACCTTGGTCCCTGATAGTGATGGTGGCCACATGGTTATCTGAAGGATTTATGCAGTTTATGACATTGTCACTATTGGCATATGTATAGTTAACCTTATTGGTTTGTCCACCATACCCGAAGGATTTTCCTTTGTTGTGATCATGGAAGGTATCATTGAAAATGGTGTGATTAGTTGTGCCTTTATTTTGAGTATTCGTCACATCAATGATCCCTGTGTCAATCAGGTCCTGAATAGCATGCTTCAATCAATAGCAGTTGGCTATTTTGTGCCCCTTGACCCGATGAAACTCACAGAAGTGTTTGTCATTATACCACCTTGGTTTTTTTTCCTCTTGTTCAAAGTCTCAATTTTTGGGAGAGTGATAGTGTTTGATTGTATCAGCTTACATAAAGCTGACTCTATTGGCTCTCCCAATGGTGTGAAATCTCATTGTTGGAATTGAAACCATGGTTTGCATTGATTCTATTGATGACTATTTGACATAGCGGCCACTTGTACAGGGGGAAGTTGGTTTTGGGTGTATGTTTGTTGAGTGGGCCCTGTGGGGTTTTGGTTTTCCATAGGCACACCTTGCAATGACACCTTGGGTTGTGCATAGTTCACCATCTTTACATCAAGGACACCATTGCTAGTGACATTTTTGTTCTTGTTCCACCATTTAGCTTTTTCCGTTGCATTCTTATTTGTGTTTGTTTGTGTGGGATCTGCAAGGATACCTCTTTTGACCAAGTTTTTCTCACAACAAACTCCTCTTTTGATGAGTTGTGTGAAGTTCGGAGCTAACTGTAGCTCTATTGTGAATGACATGTTTGGGATCAGATTGTCAACAAACATGACTATTAAGTCTTGTTCGGGCACATCATATGTTATACGGTTTGTTGTGTTCCTCCATCTCTGTAGGAATTTCACAAAAGACTCTCCATCTTTCTGTTTAAAGTCGCAAAGTTCCTTGATGTTGACCTTGCTCTCAATGTTATGATGTTGACCTTGATCAAAGGAAAAAGCACAATAGACACTGTGTTTTGAGAAATGAAGACTGAGATTGTGTATGTTCTACAAGTTTTTTAAGTTGCAAGGTTATCACGAGGTCTCAACAATGAATAATCAGATTAATCTAGGTCAAATTGGCTTCAGAATACAATGTTATAGGCCCAATGCTTGAATGTCCATTAGCTCACACAAAAATTGTCATGCTACTAGGAAACGAAGGTCCATGACATAGGTGCCCGTGTTTTTTTTGTTTCCAGGTATTGTTTCCATGGAGTGAAGATCTCTTTCACTACACAAATACCATGGGACACATATGTTGGGAATCTTGGGGGGAAATTCTGCAACCCCTTGCACTATAATAAGGTATCTGTTCGGAGGTAAAATGGGTTGGCCTCTAATTAATCAAGGTTGTAGTAAGGGTCCGTGGTGTCTCTCCAATCGGTTTGTATGTACGTGACTCACTTAAGAGCCTAATTGATCACGCTGGCTCCTTAGGGATATTGACCTAATCCAAACTATCATCAACACACCTCGCCTGAGCTTGGCTAGATAAGATGGAACTTTGGTTCATGCCTTGTTTATATACCGATGGGAAGGATTACCAATTTAAGGTCATTCTCTAAGGAAAAGACCTTTCCCCAAACATGCCTTTCTAAAAAAGTAAAAAGGTTTGTAATCTAACAGTTTCTGCAAGTGCACCCAAAACTCAAGACACGAGGTAAATCGATTAAGCTCCGAATTTTAAAATGTTAACTAAGCTACACCACCATACAAGCACGAATATTCAATTTTAAGCCCAAAAGTAGGTGTTGATTTCTTGTTTAGTTTTAAAGCACCAAAATGAAAGATTTTTTGCCTTGGTTCAATTTTAATCCTCACGTCAATTTTAAGCCCAAATCTGAAATATGAGGTGTGATATGTTTTGCAAGCACTATTATTTTTAAACCCAAATCAACAAATGAATTCATTTTAGTTTGTGTTGTTTAAACAAGTTAGTACCAAAAAGGATTATTTGCAAAATGAGAATATGTGAAATTTTGAAATAACGAAATGATGCTTACCAAGCTTACCCTTCTCTATTTTTGGTGACTTTGATCCAATCCTGCACAGAAACCGAAAAGAATGTCAGTTTTAAAAATAGATGGGTAGAAGATTTGGATCTAATGTTTGCAATATTTCTTGTGATTGCGGCAATCTTCCTGCAATTGCGGTAATCTTCTGTCGATTGCGGTAACTAACTTGCAACTGCGGCCAACTTCTGTCGGCACGGATCAGACAAATGTGGTAAAATTCTTGCGATTGCGGAATAGATCGAGCGATTGTAGAAAAATACCAAAAGTTAGAGACAAGAAATGGGTAGAATAACTGCAAAAGCCTGTAATCAATTGCGGTATTAAACAAGTCGATTGCAGCATAGTATGGGCGATTGCGGCAAAATACCAGCAATTGTGAAATAGTACAAATGTCAAAGAAAAGTGCAATTTTTAAATTTACGACCATACGGCCATGGTTGATCAATTCATTTCTTCGTATGCAAGAGATATTTGGGTTGTTTCTTCATGTTGGGTTCACCAAAATGTACGCCTTTCTTTCTGATTCTCACAGCTCTCCAAAGGCGAGGATTAGTAGCAAAGGTTCACAAATGAGTGCAAATCAAGTATATTAATGACTACTAAATGAATAACAAAAACATGAGAAATAAAATGTACAAGCAAGAGAAAGGAAGACAAATAAATGCAAACCCCATGATGCTTGAAGCTTCTATTGTTTCTCTCCACTCCTTCCTAAACATTGATCTTGATGCTCAGTATTGGCGGGGCAGCATCTATGACTTGCGAAGCTTCGAGAATTTTGACAATTGAAATGTGTGTTTGTGGTCGCAAGATGCCTTGAATGCTAGAACCAAATTGATGAAGTAATGGTGCACGAGAGCTTGAAATCCTGGACCCTTCAAATGGTTATGAAGGGTTTATTAAATAGGAATTGGTGATGATATGAATGGTTGAGATCAATCCTAGAGATGGGGAGATGAACGGTTGAGATCAAAAGGAACAGGAGAGGTCCTCAGTAAACTCCACCTCTTTATTTGGTAAAGAGGAGATAGAGTTTGGTTAACTAAAGAGCTAATTATGAGTTGCCTTTTTGAACTGAAGAGGTGGGTGAAATTACCCATGTGGACTGGAGAGATGGGTGGAGTAACCCATGTGATGTAATTGGAGTTATCTCTTTGAAGATAAATGAATATTTAATTCATTTATTTAATAATTGTTTTCAACATGTGAGATAATTGAATTCTTTTTTATTAAGAATTTCTTTATTTGATGAAATTAAATTAATTTAATTGGAAGAATTTAATTAGTAAGTTTAAATATTTGAATTAAAACTATAGGAAATTGAGTTTAATTAATTAATTTAATGATAATTAATCAATTAAAGCTATTTAATTAAATAAAAATAATTATTTAATTATTTTTGGGAATTTGATTAGATGATTTGGGGGAATGAATTTAGAGGAAAGTAGATGATTAATTAATGATTAAAACCATTAATTAATAGATGAAAATTAATGTTTTTAATGTAAATTCGCAAGCCTGTCCATTTTTGGGTGTCTACAGTATGTATCAGATCTAATTTGTTCTCTGTTGAGTTATATTTGCTTCTGAATGAGGTCCTTACATGCTTCCCCATCACACATTCCCTGCACATAGTATCAACTGGTCTTGCAATACTTGGAATTTCTCTTACTACCTTTACATTACTTATCTTTACTATGTTGTCAAAATTGATATGACAAAGTCTCTTGTGGCATAGCCAACTATCATCCACTTTTGCACCAAAACAACTTACTTCAGAGTTCAGTTGAAAGACATTACCTTTGGTCTTTGATCCTGATGCAATAATGCCTCCTTCTTTGTTGTTAATGATGCACTTGTTTTCTTTGAATTCCAACTGATATCCTTTGTCAAGTAATTTTCCAACACTTCGAAGGTTGTGTTGTAAACCATCAACATAAAGAATGTCATCTATTTTTTTCTTTCCATCTAAGGTAATAGAACCTCTACCTATGATAGGTTTGGGATTGTTATCTCCAAATCTAACCATGCCACCTTTGTACTTATCTAGATGTACAAATCTATCTTTGTCACCTGTCATGTGGTGTGAACACCCGCTGTCTATGATCCAGTATATTCTGATGTCTGCTTTGGAAACTAATGCTAACTCTTGTGCTTCTTTTTCATCTTCAATGTCCATCTCCTCAATAATTTTATCAATATATTTAATGACAATGAATCCAATTTCATCTTCTCCTAAATCATCATCAGTTACACCATCTTCAGCATGATAGCATTCCTTAGTATATTTAGACTTGTAATCTGGTCTGAACTTCTTGACTCTTGTAGGACACTTGGATGCAAAGTGGCCAACTTTTTTGCATGAAAGTTATTTGAATGGTAGTTGTCCTTCATATTTCCCTTTACCTTTTCTTTCCTTCTTGGCAATCATAGCAATGATTGTTGGAGATTTGTTTATGTTCAGTTGATTGATTGTATGTTTGTCATTAATGACAACATATAATACACAGTAGTGATTTTGTATATACTTATCAGAATAATGACATGAAGAATTGCGTGGTTAGATACATGTTGTAGACATTTTTATTATGTTATGTTGATAAATGCAGATCTAGATATGATGTTTCAGTCAAGTTGTGTAATTATGTTATTGGCAGTTACAGTTCTGGAAGAGTATCTGTTTAGAGCTGACGTATGTAACGTGTTTCTTGATTTGCACCTATCTTCATGATATGTGTATGGATATTCATGATTAGTTATGAGTTGATGATAGTTATCTAAAGGTTCCAAATGTGTTTCAAGAAGATTACAAAGTTAGAGTTAATTTGGTGAGGCCGACTTAGTGAAGTGTCTCGTCTATTCAGTTTGTGTTGTGCGGGCTTAATATTGCTTGTGTGCTTAGTGGAGCCAAAAAGGATGTTATGAAGAGTTATCTTACAGGTCCCGTGCTCTCATACTAAGACGTAGATACTTATAGCAATTCATTTGTTATATGCTAAGTCTGAATGATATGAAAAGTGACAAAAGATGTACAGGGCAGAATATCAGATGTGGTTCATTCATCAAGAGTCTATGTGAACAAGAAGTGAAAGATAATAATACACTGGAATTGATCAAGATAGCAGGTCTACTCTATAGTTCATTATTAGATATAGTGCATATTTATTATACAGAAGGTTGTAGCCTTCACCATTGAAGCAGTATGCTTTTGGATAGTGAGTCCACCACCCCTAACAGGGTTATTTGTAAAAGACTCCTAATGGGGTCTAAACCTTAACCAGGTCACCATACTTATTGCATTGTAAAGTACAACTCCTAACAGGTTTGAAATATCTTCTAATAGGGATTACTATAAACAAGTATAGTTCATTATGGGTGTTAATTCCCACTGGGGTTTTTACCATTTGGTTTCCCTGTAATCAAATTGTATGTTGTGTACTGTGTTATCTGATTAAACATTTACTTTATTGTATTCTAAAGTTAAGGAAGTAAAAATAATTAAAGTTACTAATAACTGATTCACCCCCCCTCTCAGCTATCCTTTAGGAGATTTCTAAAAATTGGTATCAGAGCCAAGTGCCTTGGAGAAGAAGCTTAACAGCTTAAGGTAGATTAGATGTCTTACTTCAGAAAAGAGAGCCCTAAGTTTGATGGAGAAAATTATCTGGATTGGAAAAACAAAATGATAACACATCTACAGTGTGTTGGCTTTGAGATCTTTGAGATAGCTACATAAGAAGTTGTTATTCCATCTTTTTAAGATCTTGTAAAGGATGATTCAACTAATAGAAAAAAGGAAACATTTACCAATAATGCAATTTCTAAAGAAGCCCTAATCAGTTCCCTATCCGATAGTGAATTTTCTAAGATCAAGAAAATTGACAGAGCATACACCATATGGAAGTATTTAGAAGATATGTTTGAAGGAGATATTTAGGCAAAGAATGCAAGCAGGAAGACATGGAAAAAGAAATACAATAGTCTTGAGATGTTACCTAAAGAGAACATTAGAGCTTACAATCAAAGTATAAATGAAGCAATCTTTAGAATCATAAACAATGGTGGTGAAATATCAGAAGAAGATATAATGGACATGGTGCAGGAGCACCCTTAAGAAGCCAGCATGTTTGGTGGTCTCATGTTATCTTTGGTGTTTGAGTGATTGTAATACCCTCTTGTAGGGAAATGTAAATACATAAGGTCATGTGGACCAAGAGTGTTTTAGATAGTTTTCATTTTATGCTTCTTGTCATGTGAAAATAGCTCTTTTTGGCTCTATTTAGTGAAATGTACTTGATGATTTCATCAAATGTCAGGGTGATGTCATAGAGGTTCTTAGGGTCCTTGGTTACCCTAGGTGGTCTAGCTAAGGTTAGATAAGTTAGATTGGTGGGAAAACACTTAAAAGTGTAAGTTTGCAAAAGATGTAAAAATGTTGCTATGCAACATTAGCAACTTTTAAAAGTTGCTGACAACATTTTTTGTTGTCTAGAGGGTTTCGAAGTTCAAATTGTTTTTGAACCCACCCAAGGAATGAAACATGTGTGTTAATGATATATAAGGCAGGAAAACCCTAATTTGAGGGCAGGGAGGACATTGTATGGATTTTTGATAGTGGAGCCAAGAGCTTTGTATGACAGAACAACAGAATTGAAGGATTTTGTGTTTTTCTTGTGTTGTATGGATTAGTTTATAGAATATGACCATTAGAGGCCATTTTTGGGAATTTTTTAAATCTCTTTCAGTAGGTAGTTTGTGTTGTAGTTGTTTTTCTTTTGTAGTTTGCAAATTCTTTTTGTTTTGGACTGTTTGTTGTCCAGTTTTGGGTGAGGAGCAAAGATGTGGACCTAACTCCACTTCCCTCCATTGGTTCTGTATGGCCACTTGGGACTGGAGACTAGGTATATGGAGCTTTGAGAATATAGAAGGAGGAGCTCTAAAAATGCATGCAAGCATTTTTAAGAACTTTCCCTAGACGAGCTAGATAAAGAGCCCGGTTAGGAAAAGCAAGTAACAGTTAGCTTAAAAGTGCAGGGGGTTGTTTTCATGAGCCATGAAGGCCATGGATGTATTTTATGGTGTTATGTAGGTACTCCTAATCGAAGAGAGCTGTCCAAGAAACCATCTTTCAATGTTTTGAAGCCAAAACCACAAAATAGGCCTAAAAACAAGGAAGAAGCCCTAGTTCTAAAATAGGGTGTACGGACAGTGTTGAACCTCAAGACCAATAAAATCTTGGTGGGTTTTTTCCATACTTAAGAATTGTCAAAACCTTTAAGGGGGTTCTTTGAGGAATTTTTTCTATTTTAGAGAGTTCCTAGATTTGAGGAGGCCTAATTGGGAAAAAGGCTACAAGGCCTAAATCCTAGGAAATTGGAACTCGATTGGTACATGACCAATCTTGATAAGTTAAGATCCTAATTTGGAGCCAAGATAGTAGTGAAATGAGGCCCTTGACCTCCTACAATTCAAACTCATGGATAGGGCTTAGTAGATGAAGAAGTGAAGAGTTCTTGTAGAGAGCTAGGTGGTGAACCTTAGCAAGATAGGTAGTCTCTTGGTTGGAGGGAAAGAATTTAGTCTTTCCAAGTTGTTAGAGGGTGGATTGAGGAAGCCATAAAGGTCCCTAGAGAGACCTAATAAGAGTTCAAGAAAACTCAAAAGGTTACCAAGGAGGCTCCCTATCAGAGTGGAATCAGTGCCCAAGTTCAAGATTTGGGAAAAGAAGTGTTGTAGCTAGTGAATGTTGCAGATCAAAGACTAAAGTGAGGAGTCTAGTGCATCAAGAAAGATGGTGACCAATGCTGAATTGGCCAAGAAAGTGGATGAACAAGAAGAGGATAACAGGTTGCTGAGAGAGAGATTGGCTCAAATGGAGCAACTCTTGGATGAAGTCTGAGCTAAGCCAGATAGAGTGAAGGACAAGGTAGACCAAAAAGTGGAAAAAGAAGCTAAGGGGAAGGAGTGGGACCTAGATGAAGAAGCACCTACCCCTGATCTGGTCTTACCAAAGGAACCCTTTGTGAAGGCACTCAAAGCCTTAAGTGGAAAAGCCTTGGAGGGTGTGCCACTGTTTAGTGGACAAATGGATGTTGATTTGGTTTTAGACTGGATAGACAGTCTTAAGAACCACTTTGAGCATGATGGGGTGACTGATGCTCAAAAAATCAAGGTGGCTAAGTCTAGATTGAGAGGACCAGCACTTACCTGGTTGAAATATGTTTAGAATGAGAGGGAGAAAGAGGGCAAGAGTCCTACTGTTACATGGAAGGGTATGTTGGTTAAGTTGAAACAAAGTTATCTCCTAGATGACTATGAAGTTCAAATGCATAGAAAGAGACAAAACCTCAGACAAAAAGACCTTGAAGTCCAAGCATATACAAAGGAGTTTCAGAAGTTATACTTAAGGTCCAAGATAGTGGAGGATGAAAGCATTAGATTGGCTAGATATGAAAATGGGCTCAAGTGGTCTATACAAGAGGAGATGAGTCTTGCTACCTTAACAAGTGTGAGACAATGCTACCAAATGGCTCTAAAGATAGAAGAAAAGAGCAAGAGAAAACATGATCAAACCTATAGAGGAAGAGGTAGAGGTAAAGAAAATAGAGGAAGAGGAAGCTTTGTAGGCAGAGGCAGTGACTATAGGTCCCAAGGTGAAGCTAAATTGACTGAGATAGTCAATGAGACCAGTGGTAGAGGTAGTATGAATAGAGGAAGAGGATTCCAAGGTGGAGGAAGAGGCAAATTTGGAGGTTCAGGTAGAGCCTCACACTTTGCAAACATGAAGTGTTTTCATTGCAATCAACTAGGCCATCTAGCCTGTAGATGCTTGGAGAAAGCTTCTACCTCACATGGTGAGAAAAGAGTAAATTATATTTCTCAAGAGGACAATAACAGTGGTAAAGCCCCTAAAATCAACCTTGATTCAGAAAGTAGGGAGAATCTTATGATTAGGAGAATACTCATTAAAGAATCGGTTAAAGAAGAAGCCAAGCAAAGGAGGGCACTATTCAGAGTAAAGTGAAAGATTCTTGGGAAAGTTTGAAAGATGATCATATACTCAGGGTCTACTGATAACATTATCTCAGAGGAGGCAGTCAGCAAGTTGGGATTGACAAAAATACTCCATACAAATCCATACTGAGTAACATGGTTGGATAAGGGTCAGCATGTTCTTGTTAATGAGCAAGCATGGGTGAATTTTTCAATAGGGAAGTATGTGGATAGAATATTGTGTGATGTACTCCCAATGGATGCATGCCACCTACTTTTAGGTAGGCCATGGCAGTTTGATAGAAAAATAGTGCCTGATGGAGAGAAGAATTCTTATTCTTTCAAGAAAGATGGGGTCACTTATAAAATACAGTCACTTGTGGATCATGAGGGGTCTACATCAGCAGAGACTAATGTCTTATTATAGGGAGGTAAAGAGTATTTGAAGAAAGTAAAGAGTGGAGAAGGTTTACACTATGCTATCATGCTTAAGCCTAGTGAATAGAAGAAGGTGGAACAACCACCATTGCCAAAGGAAGTGCAAGAGTTATTGGAGGAGTTTAAAGACATAGTTAGTGATGGAACACCAACAATGTTGCAACGTCCAAGAGACATAAGTCATTAGATTGACTTCATACCTGGAGCATCTCTACCAAACAAGGCTGCATACAAGGTGACTCCTGATCAAAACAAGGAGATAGCAAAACAAGTTGAAGAACTTTTGGACTAAGGTCTTATTAGGAAAAGCATTAGTCCATGTGCAGTACCAATGGTTCTAGCATCCAAGAAGGGAGGCAAGTGGAGGCTTTGTACAGACTCAAGAGCAATAAATAGAATTACTGTGAGATAACGGTTTCCCATTCCTAGGATTGAAAATCTTATGGACTGTTTGGGATGATAAAGGTACTACACCAAATTGGATTGGAAGAGTGGGTACCACCAAATCAGAATTAAGGAGGGGGATGAATGGAAAATAGAATTCAAGACAACAGAAGGGCTCTATGAATGGTTGGTCATAACCTTTGGGCTTAGCAATGCTCCAAGCACCTTTATGAGGTTGATGAATGAGGTTTTGAAGGACTACATAGGCATATTTTTAGTTGTGTACTTAGATGACATCCTATTTTTCAGTAAGACCAAGGAAGAACACCTCCAACATTTGCAGATTGTGATGAAGAAACTTCATGAGGAGAAGTTGTCCATTAACTTGGAAAAGTGTGAATTTATGAAACAAGAGTTGATCTATCTTGG
>MU225240.1:1593106-1606597 GCA_018584345.1 Thuja plicata | reverse complement strand
GCTAAGTGTTGGAAAACTACTTGACAAAGGTTATCATTTGGAGTTCAAAGACAACAAGTGCATCATTAACAACAAGGATGGAGACATGATTGCATCAGGCTCCAAAAAAAAAGGTAATGTTTTTCAGTTAAATTTTGATGTAAGTTATTTTGTTGCAAAAGTAGATGACAGTTGGTTATGGCACAAGAGACTCTATCATATAAACTTTGATAACATAGTAAAGATAAGTAATGTCAAGGTAGTCAAAGACCTTCCAAGTATTGCAAGACTAGTTGACACAATGTGCAGGGAATATGTTATGGGAAAGCATGTAAGGATTTCTTTCAGAAGAAAGCATAAATTATCTGAAAACAAATTAGACCTAGTGCATATAGATTTATGTGGTCCTACCCAAACAAGATCATACTATGGAGAAAGGTCTTTCATTTTTTTTTTTGATGATTTTTAAAGGATGATGTGGGTTGCATTCTTAAAAGAAAAATCTGAAGCCTTTGAGAAGTTCAAAATATTCAAAGCTAAGGTTGAGAATGAATCTGGATTAAAGCTAAAATGTTTGAGATTAGATAGAGGAGAGTTCACCTCTAATCAGTTTTATGATTACTGTGAATAACATGGAATAAAAAGATAGTTGAGTTCTGCTAGAACACCTCAATAGAATGGGATTGCAGAAAGGAGGAATAGGATTATACTTGATACAACGCGTACTATGATGATTGAAGGAAAAGTTGCACACACATATTGGGGAGATGCAGTGAATACAACAGTATATACTATCAACAGAACTAAATTGAGGCCAGACGCAGATAAGACACCCTATAAACATTGGTTTGGTAATGTACCTACAGTAAATTATTTTAGAATCTTTGGTAGCAAGTGCTACATCAAAAGAGATCATGGTGTTGGTAAGTTTGATGCCAAGAGTGATGAAGGTATTTTTCTTGGTTACTCTACAAAAAGCAAAGCATATAGATGTTTTAATTTGATATTGAAAAAGATAATTGAAAGTACTCATGTAAAAATTGATGAGAAGTTTATGGTTCAAGAGAGATACTATGAATATGAACCTATGATTGAAGATGAACCCGGGCTTAGCAGCAAAGATACTATTATTGAAGAAATGTTTGATTGCATTGATGTCACATGCAATGACCCTGAATCAAGCAGAGAAGAATCATAGATTATAGAAGAAGATGTCACACCTAAGGTTCCTAAATTCACATGTAGATACCACTCTAAAGATGATATCACTGGATTTCAGAGCAGCAATGTGATATCATTGGATTTCAGAGCAGCAATGTTTTGACCAGATCAAAAGCAAAAATTCTAGCAATGGATGAAGAGGTATGTTTACATTCACAAATTGAACCTTTAAGTGTTGAAGATGCTTGTAACAATTTTGATTGGAAGAATGCAATGAAAGAAGAATCAGATTAGATATTTAAGAATGATACATGGGAATTCGTCCCTAGACCTAGTGACAAAAATGTGATTGGAACAAAGTGGGTATTTAGAAACAAGATGAATGAAGATGGTATAGTAGCAAGAAACAAAGCAAGATTGGTTTGTAAAGGATATGCGCAGAGAGAAGGAATAGACTACAATGATACATTTTCCCCTATGAGAAGACTGGAAGCCATTAAATTTTTCTTGGCCTATGCAACATTCAAAGACTTTAAATTTTATCAAATGGATGTAAAGTCAGATTTTATGAATGGAGACTTGAAGGAAGAAGTATACATAGAACAGCCTAAAGGATTTAATCTTTCAGATAAACTAGACATGGTATGCAGATTGAAGAAAGCACTCTATGGTCTTAAAGAGGCCCCAAGAGATTGGTATGAGAGACTTGATGGTTATCTTACCAAGATTGGATTCAAGAAAGGAGTAGCAGATTGTAACCTATTCACAAGAGAGACACCTGATGGATTACTACTAGTTGCCATATTTGTTGATGATATTATCTTTGGAGGTAATGACAAGCTCAGTACAAAATTTGCAAAAGAAATGTAGAATGAATTTGAAATGAGCATGATTGGCCCTATAAAGTACTTTTTGGGACTAAATGTAAAGCATACAAATAAAGGTATATTCACTAATTAGTCAAAGTATGTGAAGGAAATACTGAAGACCTTTAAGATGGAAGACTGTAAGCCAGTATGCACCCCTATGATAACAGGAAGCAAGCTTTCAAAAGAGGATGATTCCACAAAGGTTGATAAGATATTATACAAATCTATGATTGGAAAACTCATTTATCTAACTCAATCTAGACCGGACATATCTAATGCAGTTGGCATAGTTGGAAGATTTGCAGCTAAGCCCAAGCAGAATCACCTAATGGAAATCAAAAGGATATTCAGATATCTAAAGAGAACTATACACTATGGTTTATGGTATCCTAAATCAGAGAATGTACAACTTCGTGTGTATACAGATGCAGATTGGGTAGGTTGTACTGATGATAGGAAAAGTACTTCAGGAGGAGTAGTATTTCTTGGAGACAGGTTGGTTTCTTGGATAAGCAAGAAGCAGAATTGTATTTCTTAGTCAATAGCAGAATCTGAATATGTTGCAGCAACACTAAATTATTCAACCATGGTTTGGATCAAGCAGATGGTTAACGACTTTGGTATTCAGATTGATTATCCCATTGTTATTCACTGTGATAACACTAGCACTATTAATACGTCTAAGAACCCTGTGATGCACGCAAAGACAAAAAACATAAAGATCAAGTACCACTTCCTAAGAGAAAAACTTGTGGACAAAGAAGTAAAATTGGACTATGTGAGCACCAAAGAATAATTGGAAGATATTTTTCACAAAGCCCTTATCAAAAGATACTTTTGAGTATCTCAGGGAGAAGTTGGGAGTAATTCCCTCTCCTGAGTCTGATTAGATAAAGCAGCAAGAACATCAGTCATTAAGTGACTGATGAATGGTTGACTACTCTACTTCTGGAGTAGTACCTATGCCTAATGATTTATGGCACCCTTTTCCATTGATGTCAAAGGGGGAGTATATAGTAAGGGGGAGCATATACTCTAGGGGAGTATAAAAATACTCAGAAGAACTGAAGCAATATAAATGAATCTTTGATGAGGATATTGAGAAGATTGTAAAAGAAAGAGGACACCATGAATAGAGGATGTTTTTAATATCATATGGTTCCATCAATGTCAAAGGGGGAGTTGTTGGAGATTTGTTTCTATTCAGTTGATTGATTGTATGTTTGTCATTGATGACAACATATAATACACAGTAGTGATTCTATATATACTTATTAGAATGATGACATGAAGACTTGCATGGTTAGATACATGTTGTAGACATGTTTATTATGTTATGTTCATACACACAGATCTAGATATGATGTTTTAGTAAAGTTGTGTAATTTTGTTATTGGCAGTTACAATTCTCGAAGAGTATCTGTTCAGAGCTGACGTATGTAACGCATTTCTTGAGTTGTGCCTATCTTTAGGATATGCATGTGTATATTCATGATTAGTTATGAGTTGATGATATTTATCTAAATGTGCCAAACATGTTTCAAGAAGATTACAAAGTTAGATTTAATTTGGTGAGGCCGACTTAGTGAAGCGTCGTGTCTACTCAATTTGTGTTGTGCGGACTTAATATTGCTTGTGTGCTTAGTGGAGCTGACAAGGATGTTATGAAGAGTCATCTTAAAGGTCTCGTGATCTCATACTTTGAGGGAGTTACTTATAGCAATTCATTTGTGATACGCTAAGTATGAATGATACAAAAATTGATAGAAGATGTACAAAGCAGAATATCAGATGTGGTTCATTCATCAAGAGTCTATGTGAAGAAGAAGTGAAAGATTACAATGCATTAGAACTGATCAAGATAGTAGGTCTACTCTATAGTTCATTATCAAATATAGTGCATATCTATTATACAGAAGGTTGTAGCCTTCACCATTGAAGCAGTGAGCTTTTGGACAGTGAGTCCACCATGCCTAACAGGGTTATTTGTAAAAGACTCCTAACAGGGTCCAACCCTTAACCAGGTCACTATACTTATTGCATTGTAAAGTATAACTCATAATAGGGTTGAAATATCTTCTAACAGGGATTACTATAAACAAGTATAGTTCATTGTGGGTGTTAATTCCCACTGGGGTTTTTACCATTTGGTTTCCCCGTAATCAAATTGTGTGTTGTGTACTGTGTTATCTAATTAAGCATTTAATTTATTGTATTCTAAAGTTAAGGAAGTAAAAATAATTAAAGTTATTGATAACTGATTCACCCCACCCCCTCTCAGTTATCCTTTGGGACTATTCTAACAATGATTTATTCTAGCTCAGTTTCAACTTCTTTCTTCTCATTAGAGTTGCTTAAAGATTTCTTACCATGAACTGAGGCTTTGAAATTTGTTTCCATTTTAGGTTTTGTCTTCAATCTTGATATCTCAAATGTAGATATTTTTCTGAATAGGGTTTCTCTTTTGAAGTCCTTTGAGAATTGCACGGTTTCATCCAAGATGTTCATCTTTCTTTCATAATCTATTGTCAATGTGGTCATCAGTTTATCCATTATGTCATCCTCTGAAATTTCTCCACCATTGTCCCTGATGCCTGATACTGCTTCATTAATTCTTTGATTGTAAGCTCTGGTGTTTTCTTCATGTAGCATCTCTAAATTATTGTATCTTTTCTTCCATGTCTTTCTGCGTGCATTCTTTTCTTGGATGTCTCCTTCAAACATATCTTCTTAGTATTTCCAGATTTAATATACTTTTTCTGCCTTCTTGATCTGAGAAAATTCACTGTTAGATAGGGCACTAATTAGGGCCTCCTTGGAAATTGTATTTTGAGTGAATAATTCATTTTTTTTAATTGCAGAGTCTTCTTCTGCAAGGTCTTTTAAGGTGGGAACATCAATTGCATGAGTGGCAATCTCATAGATCTCAAATCCAACGCACCGAAGATACGTTATCATTTTGTTCTTCTAGTCAAGATAGTTCTCTCCATCAAACTTAGGACTCTCTTTCCTGATGTATGCCATTTGATCTACCTTAAGCTATTAGGATTTCTCTCCAAGGAACTTGGCTCTGATACCAATTGTTGGAATAGTCCCAAGGGATAACTGAGGGGGGGTGAATCAGTTATCAGCTAGTTTAATTATTTTCTCCAATTAATTATAAAATAACATTAAGAATTAACATATTTAGATAATACAAGATAGAACACAACAATTTTGGTTATGGGGAAACCAAATAGGTAAAAACTCTAGTGGGAATTAGCACCCACAAAGAATTGTACTTGAGTATAATTATCCCTGTTAGAAGATCTTGCAACCCGGTTAGGAGTTTTTCTTTACAATACAATAAGTACAGTGACCTGGTTAAGGGTCTGACCCTATTAGGAGTCTTTTACAAATAACCCTATTAGGGGTGAGGACTCACTGTCCAAAATCTCACTACTAAATGGTGAAGGCTACAACCTTCAGTAAAATAGATATACACTATATCTGATAAATGAACTATTTGAGTAAACCTGCCATCTTGATCAGTTCCAGTGTATTGTACACTTTCACTTCTTCACATAGATCTTTTCTTGATGAATGAAATGTCTTTATTGTCTCAAAATAATGAACATTCTATTCTATACTTTTTCTTTCTCTTTTCTTATCATTCATACTTAGCGTTCATCAAATGAACTACTATAAGTATCTTCCCAAAAGATCTGATCTTAGTTGGCTTTAGGAGTCCCTTCAATACTTCTTTAGTAGGCCAAATCAAGCATGCAACCTGATTAGAATCACGCAACTCAAACTGAATAGATGCGATGCTTCACATAGTCAGCTCTACCAAATTGACTCAATCATCCCACTTCTGTTAGAACACTATTAGCACCTTTAGATAATTATCGTTAACTCATAACTAAACACGAATACAAACACGCATATCCCAAAGATAGGAGCAACTCAAGAAACAATGTAATTACATCGGCTCTTCAGACATAATCTTTAGTCACTATAACTGTAAAAAAAAACTAACATAACTCAACTGAAACTACATATTTGACTCTGTGTGAATGCACATAGCAACCAAAATATGTGTACACCATGGAAATAAACACACAAGGTTCCAAAACATCTGTAGTGATAATTGCTTATAGGACACTATTGTATATTATATGTTGTCATCAATGACAAACATACAATCAATAATTTGCACAAAAGAAAATCTCCAACATAGTACTCATTAGAACCTCAAAGTATACGGTGATTCACAATTAGTCATCAACCAATTCTATGGTGATTCATAATTAGTCATCAGCCAAGTAAACAATGACTATATGATAAAAGATGAGAAGCTAATCCCATATAGAGAGAAGATGGACATGTTGCATGCTTCATTTCATTTCATCATATTCAAGCAAGTACCAAGAGATCAAAACAAAGTAGCAGATGTGATGGCTACCATAGTTTCCTTGATCGACATGCCAGGCAACCAGACCAAATTCCAATTTCTGGTAGAGAAACTCATGAAAATAGCACATCAAGCACCAATCATAGAATCAGTGTGTGTCCTTGTTGATCTTGAAGCCCCCATGGTACCATGACAAGTACAATTACCTCCAAATTATTTTCCTACCTCCTGACTTATCTAGGAACCAAAATAATTCCCTCATCTACCAAGCCTCTAGGTACACCATTCTCTCTAGTACTCTATATAGAAGAAATCTAGATGGAATGCTATTACGATGTCTCACTTCCATGGAATCCCAGAGAGCTTTATAAGAGGTACATGAAGGAATTTGTGGAACGCACACAAGTGGCAATAGTTTGGCAAAGAAGATCATCTGAAAGGGATACTACTAGCCCATAGTAGAGACAGATGCCAATAAGTATGTACAAAGGTGCATACAATGTCATATTCATGGAGGCCTTATCCATGTACCAGCACAAGAACTCAATCCCATCACTTCACCATGGTCATTTTCTAAGTGGGGATTTGACCTAGTGGGTAAGATTACACCAACCTCATCTAATGGACATAAGTACATCATTACAACAACATAGTACTTCACTAAATGGGTGGAAGCCATTCCTGTCACCTACATCACTAGAAAGTAGATCTCCATGTTCATACTCAACAACCTCATATGTTAGTATGGAATTCCTCAAACCATACTAATAGATCATGGTACACCTTTCCAAAATAAAGATGTTGAAGATCTTTGTGAACAGTTCCACATCAAAAAAGGTTTCTCTTCCTTCTACTATCCCCAAGGGAATGGTCGGGCTAAAGGAAAAAACAAAACCATACTGAAGATCTTAAAGAAAATAATCAATGAATCAGGGTGAGACAGGCATTTACAGCTTAGTCTAGCACTATGGACATATAGAACTACCATGAGAACACCTACATGAGCCACTCATTTCTCACTAGTATATGGATCAGAGGTGGTCCTACCCCTCAAAGTGGAAATCCCATCCCTGAGAATATCATTGAAGAACCTCATTTCAGATGAAGACTACATAGTAGCAAGGCTCAGTGAACTAGAAATATTACATGAAAGAAGAACAAATGCACTCAACCACTCACAAGGATATCAAAATTTCCTTAGAAGGAACTATCACAAGAAGTTAAGACCACAAACCTTTGAGGTAGGCGACATCATCCTTATGGAGAATCAAAAGAACCAAGCAGAGAGGGTGAAACCAGGAAAGTTTGAGCCTAACTGGCTAGGACCATATGTCATTGTCATATCTTGAAATAGTGGGGCATACCAACTGGAAACACCAAAAGGAGATTAGCTCCCAGGATACATCAACAACATGCACCTCAAAAGGTTCTATGCTTGAAGTCTCAAGGTTAAGGCACTTATCTACATTTCAAGAAAAATACAAAAAGGTTACCTTTGTGAAAACCTAGCAAAAAGGCACCTTGGCAACAACAAAAAAATCAACAAAATAAAAAATTAAAGAGAAATAGAATCACTCTCTTAGTGAAAACATGGAAAATAGGCACTATTGAGTAGGTACCTTGGTGAAAACCTAGAAAATAGGTGTCAAGTGTTCAAATCCAGCTTCACCATCAATGACAAAGATAAAATCTTGAGCACCCCGCATGCAAGACTGGCGACCCAAGCTATTTTCAGAAGAAAAAATCCCCTCTAAGCATCAACACCTATCCATGGTTTTTACTGGTCCACCAGAATAGGGGGCAATTTTGAAGTCCTGAAAAATCCCTAAAAATGTTAAAAAAACTCATCACAAAATCCTAAAAAGATCAAAATGTCCTAAAAAATCAATCTTCATCAAATAAAATTAAAAATATAAAAATATAAAAAAGCAATAAAACTAGCTCGGTTATCAACATAGAAAAAGGGTGATCAAGCCAAACCAATCAATGTCAAAATCATGAGCTTTGCAAATTAGCATTGGGCCCATATGACATATCTTTATTAGCTATCCAATCTATCAGCATGCAAACTAGCGATCAAGCCAATCAATCAATGTCAAAATCATGAGCTTTGGGAATCATCACTGTGCCTATATGACACAACTTTATCAACTATTCAATCAATCAAACAATCTATCAGTCAAAAAAATCAATTTTCTTACATAATGATAGTGTTAGAAACACTGAGAGGGGGCGTGAATCAATGTTTATCTATTAATTATATTTCAGCCAATTAAACATATATCAAATGTGCATCCAAAGAAAGATAACACATGATATGATTACGGAGAACCTTGATCAGAGGAAAACTCCGGTGGGGATTAGTACCCATAAATATTGTACTAGGTATAATGAACCTGTTAAAGTTCCTTTGCCCAGTTAGGAGAAGTCTTTACAAATTAAGTACAATGACCTGGTTAAAGGTCTGACCCTGTTGGGAGTCTTTTACAAAACCCTGTTAAAGGTATATGGCTTACTGCCTAGGCTCACTGCCCAATAATATGAAGGCTACAACCCTGTGAATGTTGATATGCACTATATCAAAAATGAACTACTTTGATGACACTGCTATCTGATCAGTTCTGTGTATGCGCAAATGCTCTTACTCTATTAAAGAGCTATATCATCTATTGAATTCATAGTACTATCCCTCTGTAACTTCCTCTTGCATAATAATTGACACTTGTAACATATCTTTACATTACATACTTATATCTTCAAATTCGAATAGGCGTGACCCAAAACAAATCCTAGTCGGCCTTTAAACCAAAATATACAACGCTTCCGAACAAGTCGGCCTAAGTGTGTTTACTAAAAAATTAATTACATTAATAAAAACTTATAACTAAAGGTGCTTAGCCATTACATTACAAAATCATTCACGCTGATCAAAACTATAGTCGGCTTCCATGCTCTATTTCCTGGACTGCAGGTCTACTAATCTACCTGTAACTTTTTTGTACTGATGTTCCATACTCTGCGCATCTAGATCTAACATGTATATACACCATAGAGTATATACCTAAGCACGCATGCTCTGGTGTGATCTCTAATATGTGCAATGATGTACTGATCTTTGTATGTGTCTGTCTGCACCGTTTTCACACTTTTGTCATTTTCCTTTCATGACAGAACTTAAGTATGACTTTGTTTCCATGATTGACAAAACAAAATAAGTCATGCTTCCTCAGGAAGTCAACTTGCCAACAATCTCCCCCTTTGTCATTTATGGCAACAAAGGAATGTGGCTAAGTTATTCAAAATGACTCCATACAAAAATGACTGTATATCTTAATACTTTATGATATATACTTCTCCGCATATACACATTCTATACTACTCCCCCTTTGACATTAATGAAAAATGTGTACAAAAACTATAAGTCTTCAATATACTTACTCCATGTAGACTTCTGGGTACACAACTTGAAGAGATTGAATCTCTTTCTGTCAAAAGACTTTCATTGCATCAACTGTTTGAAGATGTGTGCATAAAGCATATGTCAATTTCTCCATTTTCATTAGATCCATGCAAGGACCTTGATCATATGTCTGTATGGTTTTATCAATCTCTTTTATGTTCTCATTGAGAACTGCTAGAGATGGGGCAAGTGCAATCCTCAACTGAGTCTGCCTTACCCTTGTCTTGCTGATTTCTAACTTTGCTTTCTCAATTTTGTCTAACTACCATTGGTAGACATTGTTACATATGTTCATGTCTTGTGTCGAGGTTTCAACTGATTTTCTTATGTTATCCACCATTTCTTCTACTTCTTATATATTTTTAGTGTGCTCAAAGGTGAGCTTCACTCTATCCATACAATTTGCTATGACTTTCTTTCCTTTATCTGCCAATTCCTTCAATATAGCCTGCCCAATCTTTAAGGATTTCAGATATAAGGTAAAGTTCTTTACCAATTCATTTAGTCTCTCCTTCTTGTATTCATCTTCTGCAATCTTAGTAGCTGATTCTACTAAGCTAGTGAAATGTGGTTTTGAATTTTGATAAGATGTTGTCCACATCTTCAACTGATTGTACTTTGGCTACTTTCTGATCAGTAGGCACTAAGTCATTCAAAATGTTCACTATTTCCAAGAAGTGAGGGTTCCTCATCACTTGTTTCTCTTTTGCCTTTTCCATGGCAAGGACGCTGATCTTGATTAGGTCTTCTTCTCCCCAAGCATCCAAAGTTTCTGAGTCAGGAGTTAATCTTAACAACAATGAGGTGGATGGTTGAGTAGATGGTGAGAAAATAGTATTCTGACTTGTATCTACACATTCACTTTGGACATGAATTTCCTTTACTGGTGTCTCATTACCTTGAGTATCTTTCTCCTTATCCAAGTCTATTGGATCATTGAGAGGAACTTTATCCTGTTGTAGAGATGTATCATTAGTGTTCATTTCCTCGGTGTTTACAAATGCTTCATCAACTTTATCCATATCTTTATCAGAAGCTTTCATAGATATCTTTACATTGCCAACTACTATAGTGTCTTCTGAATCTTTAGCTGTCTCAGAGGTTATTGTCACTGTGGGCACTAAATCCCATGGACCTATCATAGGTGCAATCTGAATTACTGGAGTTGTATCCTGTTTGGGAGGAGCTGGAGTAATTTTTATTGTAGCCGCCATTGGTGGATACATGTGTCTATCCATAAATACTTGTGCAAATTCTTTTTCAATCTCCTTTCCAACCTACTCATACTCTTTGTTCATAATCTGAAGAGTTATTGTCTTAGTTCAGAGATGAGGCTTCACCAGATCTAACATAATAGCCTTCTCATCATGTGAACAAACAAGGAGAAGAGTATCCAAAGTTTCTTATCTAATCTTCATGTCCTCTTCTATAGCATGTCTTTTCATGATCTCCAGTATGTTCCATAACTTATTTGGTATCACTGTTTTGAGTTCAAGAACAGACTTCTTAAACTTGATCATATGAGATATGATCATAGACTGTATCTTAGTCTTATCCATCTCTTGATACTTGTCATAGACTTTGGAAAGTGTATCCAATCTTCCTTCATTAACAATCTTGTTTCTCAAAATATTTAGACTAGGTCTAAATCCTACCTCAAGTGGAGCTTGAACATTCTTAGCTTTGCTCTGAGTGTTTCTTGAGGATGGGTGATTTGTAGGTGCTTGATTCCTTCCTCTAGGTTTCTTGCTAGGTATAGAAGGTGGAGGTGTATCTAGATCAATGGTTGTAGTAGGCGCAGTGGTACTCTCCTCATTTTTCTTTTGCTTCTTCTTCTGAGTTCCAACAGTTTTCTCAATTTTAACTTGTGCATGTTTCTGCTCAAGTTCTTTAGCAATTTTGGCTTCTTTTTCCTTATCCAAATATTCTTGTGTGACTCCATGCTTTTTTAGAATGTTCGATGTCATTCTGGTTGCTTTCCTTTTGTTAGGAACAAGTTGTAGTTCAATATCCACTTCATCGGTCTTTTCTCTGTAAGTGCCCCATCTAGGTTCATTAGGGTCTTTAGGTGCTGACAATAAGACTTGCACATATCCTTCTAACACATGGTCTTCTACTTCATACCCTAGTGGATGAATCCACTTAGTTCTTGGCTCAACAACCTCCATGATGTGCAATCTATTTCTACCATAAAGCATATTGTATCCTTGTATTTTTCAACTATCTTCTCAGATAGTCTAAACCTGCTCTACATTTTGACCCTGAATATCTTTATATCCATATCCATTGTATCTCTTGCACTACTGTCTACTGTGGCTTTAAGAGATATCTGAGTCATTGTAGGTTTGCCTTTGTCTAGATAAAGGTTTGTAACCTTTCCAACTATATGGTGATACAAATAGATGATCAGAGATCCAAACCTAAATGTTTTTCTCATGTCATGTTTGATGATTCTGATATTTTCAATCAATTGATTGCGTAAGATCTCACATAGGTTGTATTGGGTGTTATCCTTCACTATTCTAATAGCTGCAAGGACTGTTGCTACAGAGACACTATTTAACCTGCTTGCTTGCTAAAACTTGTATCCAGTATCATTGTCATGAGTTTAATGTCATCCTCCTTGATAGGGTCAACTGTCATTCCACGCCTATCACTCCTAGACAAACAAACTTGCTCAATTTGTTTCTTTACATCCTTACCAGTGGGAAATACTGGTCTAGTCATTGGAAGTCCGATTAACTGATGGATTAGTTCTGTAGTGATGTGAACAAGGACATCTCCAATCCAGAAAAGATCATCATGAATTCTGCTTAACATAATATTTACCCATTCTGGTTCTTCAAACTCATGTGCATTCGAATACTCTAAAATAGGGTTATCTTGTAAGTGCGCGAGCTCATCCTTGAATGTGAAATATGGATTTAACATTGATGCCATATGAGAGGCTATATTATCATCTCCTAATGATTCTTTCTTATATTAAATGTATGTGTGGATATCTTCCACGTGAACAATGCCAAGCGGGGTTTTGGAGAAAGCCCCTTCCACATCATCTAGTATGGATTTGAATGGATGCTTCTTAAATATGAACCTCTTCCTCTCTGCTTCATCAAACATAATTGGGATCACCATACTTGGTGTTTTCTTATGTAGGGTTTCCATGAAATTCTCAAATGGCGTGATGGCTAGGGCTCTATTACAAACTAATTATCTATTCGCTCCAACTGCCAAACTATTATGCCTTCATGCTTTGATGTCTTAGTGCTCCAATTCTCTTCAATTTATGTGCTCTTGAGTGTAAATGTGAAAATGATCAACCACAAATTTATTTTTATACAATCTTTTGCATTTAATGCTTGCAAACATACATAGATATTTTCAAACTTTGATCCCAATGCAATTCAGATAATGTGTGAATGCATATAGCTATAATCTATGCTTTTAACCATGAATCCAAAGGCGCATACTCTGAAGTGAGTACACCAACCGCGTAGGGGTTCTGAGCTAGAATAGCTCCCCCTAAGACCAAGAAGGTCTATTCAAGCAGAAGTAGAGGGTGTGTCCACTGTGGATGCATCAACTACTTTGTCAACATTATTGTCCTTCTTAACTTCAACCCATATTTT
>MU225240.1:1574505-1592741 GCA_018584345.1 Thuja plicata | reverse complement strand
CCCATGTTTATTGCATGCATAACAAGTTCTGTTAACTTGCTTGATTTCTTTTTTAGGTGGTTCAGATATAACCTCTATAGTATCTTCAACTTTCTTAGCTTCTAAAGATGCTTCAAGTGTTTTTTCTCTCTTTTGTGATGATTTGGTTTCATCTTGTGCTGTACTGAATCCAAGACCAAAAGTGTTCCCTTTTTGCCTTTGCGCATTGAGCTGGATTTGAATTAAATCAGAACTTGTGTGAAGTTTATCAATCTTGTCTTTTGCTTTTGTTAATTTAGATTCCAACTTCTTCTTCATGTTTTCCAATTCCAAGACTTTCATGTTTGCCTACAGAAGGTCATCTTCCAATTGGTTTCTTTCTTTGATCTTATCTTCAATGGTGTTCTGGTTATCTTTAAGTTGTTCCTCCAGATCTTCAAGTTTATCTTTTAGATATTTATTCTCTTCATTAAGATTTTTGACCATTTGTCCTAGATCACTTGTAGAACAAGCTTTCAGATCTTTTCTTAGCCTTTCAATAAGTATTTGAGAGCCATCATTTTTCAATCTTAGTTCTTCATTTTCCTTCTCATATCTGTCAAGATCTTCAAGAGTTGCTTCAAGATTCGTTTTCAAATGTTTTGCTTCAGCTGAGTCCATGATCTCCTCAAGTGGTTAAACTTTCTTTCAGAGGACCAGAGCTCTGATACCAATTGTTAGAAACACTGAGAGGGGGGATGAATCAGTGTTTATCTATTAATTATATTTCAGCTAATTAAACATATATCAAATGTGCATCCAAAGAAACATAACATAAGAACACATAACACATGATATGATTATGGAGAACCTTGATTAGAAGAAAACTCTGGTGGGGATTAGTACCCACAAATATTGTACTAGGTATAATGAACCTGTTAAAGTTCCTTTGCCCTATTAGGAGCAGTCTTTACAAATTAAGTACAATGACCTGGTTAAAGGTCTGACCCTATTAGGAGTCTTTTACAAAACCCTGTTAAAGGTATATGGCTCACTACCTAGGCTCACTACCCAATAAGATGAAGGCTACACCCTTTGAATGTTGATATGCACTATATCAAAAATGAACTATTGTGATGACACTATTGTCTGATCAGTTCTGTGTATGCGCGAATTCTCTTACTCTATTAAAGAGCTATATCATCTATTGACTTCATAGTACTATCCCCCTGTAACTTCCTCTTGCATAATAATTGACACTTGTAACATATCTTTACATTACATACTTATATCTTCAAAACTGAATAGCCGCGAGCCAAAACAAATCCTAGTCGGCCTTTAAACCAAAATATACAATGCTTCCAAACAAGTCGGCTTAAGCATGTTTACTACAACATTAATTACATTAATACAAACTTATAACTAAAGGCGTTTAGCCATTACATTACAAAATCATTCATGCTGATCAAAACTATAGTCGACTTCCATGCTCTATTTCCTGGACTGCAGGTTTACTAATCTGCCTGTAACTTTTCTGTACTGATGTTTCATACTTTGCACGACTAGATCTAGCATGTATATACACCATAGAGTATATACCTAAGCACGCATGCTCTAGTGTGATCTCTAACATGTGCGTTGATGTACTGATCTCTGTATGTGTTTGTCTGCACTATTTTCACACTTAGTCATTTTACTTTCATGACAGAACTTAAGTATGACTTTGTTGCCATGATTGACAACACAAAATAAGTCATGCTTCCTTAGGAATTCAACTTGCCAACAAATAGATACACTAAAAACTAGACAGATCAGTCTTATATGAGTCATCTATTACTGAAACCAAACACAATCAAGCATCAGAGAATCAAGTTAATCAAGTGAATCAAGATGAATCAAGGAACAATAAAATATTGACTAGGTAAGTCATCAGCCAGATGTCAGTCTATCTTTTGTTGTTACATTCTTACTATAAGACCAGAACAAGGCATTAGAGCATATCTAGGAGATAACAAACTCTAATCGATATGATACCTATCTAATCTATCATGAAAGCCATTCAAAACAAGAGTTCATAAACATAAAGCATAAAAACACTAAGAACTCCCTTCAAATGTAATTCCCATGTTCTCCTTTCTTCTCTATAATCAGATTTTGATGTTTCTCTTTGACAATAACACTATTGCACAAAGATTCAAAAGCCAAGTTTTCAAGTGAGAATACTAGGAGAGAGTGATCTAATCTTAATTGAGAGAAATGCATCTCATTTTATAGAAAATGAGAGTCATTTAGGTGAGATTGCACAAAATCTATGCATAAATGAAGATTTTGGTTGGTAGGATGTTAGGATGCATGATATGGGTGAGATTAAATAAGCAGATATTGAGAATATTCATGAAGCACCTTAATAGGGATGTGAATCCTCAATTAAGGGATATGGCAATTAGGTAAGATTAGGAATCATTATATTAATTAATAATTCAATATTCTCAATATTACTCAAAAATCAATAATTAAATTTATGAAATTATGAAAATATCATAAATTGAAATTAGCCAACTAGTTAATAAAAATTAATTAATTGTTGGAGACTTAGGGAAAAGGGAATAAATAAAGTCTATTTATTTATTCAATTAGGTCCTAGGGATAAACTATGGGTTATTCATCCCAAGGGGGAAATTAATTAATTATTGATCAAATTGAAGGTGTTTATGTTGAATTGAAATGATTTTGATGATATTAATAAGGATTAGGATCAATTTTGAGGGTTCTGGAATAGTTTAGGAAATCACGAGGCATCGATGAGCTTTGACAATGCACCCACGTAATGATATTTGGAAATGATTGAAAAGTGCCAATGAACTTTGATGGCATCATAGGATTGAAATTGAAATGGAGAAACATCAATGATCTTGGAAAATGTTACCGAAATAATGATGATCAGAAATAGTATTGACGAACATGGACAACACTATTGAATTGATATTGATAAATTGATAGCGATAACACCGATGAACTTTGACAATGTTATCAAATAGCTGATTAAGGGGATACAAAGCATTGATGATCTTGGACAATGCTCTTGAAATGAGGACAAGATTGATTGAATTGAAATAAGGTTTTGATCGATTCAAAAATTGGGTTAATTAGGCATCGATGATCTTGGAAAATGCCCCAGAATAGTTGGAATGAGTCCAAAGAATTCTGAAAGTGATTAGGAATAGAATAGGATGAGTTTGAATTGATTTAGGAAGGTTTGGAATGGTTTAGGATTCAATAGGATTGAATAGGATTGAATAGGATCAATTTAGGGTTGATCAAAAATGATTAGGAAAATGATTGATTTGATAAAGAGAGTAGAAATATTAGTAAATAATCGAACAATTTTGCAATATTCAATCATCGATGAAAGACACAATTTTGTCATATAATAATGATCATATGCAAAAAATAGAGGAATAATTAGGTCACAAAACAACATTTCAATTGTAATGCTAAAAATTTTAAAACACGTAGACTAGCAGGCTCAAACCATTTTTAGGTGTCTACACTTACACTACTCCAGGATCCACCAAGTGAGGAGAGTAGCTATGATAGATCACGACCTTATTTTCTTTGATTGCTTTTTGTGGAATTTTTCATTTCAATTTTGGGGAAATGATGATTTAGGATAAATGTGATAGGCATTGTCACTTATTTGGGACCCGTGTAGTTCCATGATTTGAGCTTAACCCTAGGAAAGAATTGGACAAAACTTCTCTATTATCTTCTTGTTCCTACTAATAGAATCATAGTAGTACCCAGATGGTCTGTATCTGGGTGCATTGGATTTCTATCTTGGTTTTTTCTTTCTTTTCAAAATCAGGAGATCATAGCGGTATCTAGATAGTCTGTATCTGGGTGCATTAGATTTCTATCTTGGTTTTTTTTTTCTTTTTTTTTTTCAGATTATTCAAAGAGCATAGCGGTATCTAGATAGTCAATATATAGGTGCATTTTGTTATTTTTATTTTCAAGTCAGATATCATAGTGATATCTAGATGGTCAATATTTGGGTGCATTTAGATCTCTTTCTTTTCAAATTGGGGAACATAGAAATATCCAGATGGTCAATATCCGGGTGCATTTGGTTCTCTTTCTATTTAATCTCTCTACTCCTTCCAGTTATCAAGAGATCATAGTGGTATCCAGATGAGAAATATTTGTGTGCATTGGATGCTCTTTTATTTTCATAATTAGGTGCAATGATGAAAAAAATTGGAAAATGCAGCAGCAACTTGGGTCACCCATCCTCTCTATCAATCCAAATCTATCAATCAATTCCAGAGATAATTTTTTCACTAACTTTATTCTAACTAACAAATGCATTACTCAGATATTTTGTGCATCGTAGATTGTATTCATTCATTTATTTGCATAAGAAAACAAAAGAAAACAAACCATGAGCATACACAGTAATCATAAACAACTGCATCCATAAAACATCATCATATAAACATGCATATCATAAAGCATCATCATAAGCATTTCATCATAAACATTGCATCATAAAAGCATTGCATAAACATTTCATCATAAAAGCATCATCATGTATTAAAATTGCACATCACATAGAATCATAAGCTGCATCTCATATAGATCTCAATATCTGAGTACAATGATCGGTCACAAGTCAAAACAAAATGAAGGTGATCAACATGTATGTCAATAAATATCAGTATACCAAGATACAATCATCGATATAACATCAGAGTATATCAATGGAACATCACTACAAAAATGGTACAACATGATACAAAATAGACACTAAGCATATCAACATGAGCTACCCCCACCCTTGCCGCCAGGTGGATGAGGGGGTGGCATATCAGGTGTAGTCCTTTGATGTGGATTAGGAGCTCCCATACCAGTGCTCCACAATCTTTGTGCCCTACTAGACTATTGTGATATTGTATAGCTTGGTACTCGCTATGCAGAAGGAACAGTCACCTCATAATGTCAGTGCCAGTACTTAATCTCTCTCCCAGCCTCCTAACCTAGCCTCCAAAGCTGATCATGAACATCCCTTAATGATAATTCTTGTAAACTATCCAAATAGGCTCTCACATATTCTCAAGCCTATCTCTTCCTAGCCTCAGCTGTAGTAGCCCTAGCCTCCGCTACTGTAACCGTACTCTCCAAGGTAGTAGATCATACCTCAAATGCAATCAACCTAGCCTACAGATTGGATATCTAATGTGTCAGCCTCTCCATCTCTGATGGATCCTCGTTCATCCTGGTGGAACCCTAAATTTTGATAATTTAGAAGTCCCAATCCATTATTAAGAAGCAAGTTTATCCATACTAAAAAAATCAAAGGAAGCTTTATGACACAAATAAATAGAACTAACTAATCGAAGCCTTCAGAAAATGTTGGCATTTTGACCTGCTACAAAGATGATGCCAATGGAGGCTGAAGATGGTCACATTTTACAAATTGAAAAATGTCTCAGTTTGGGAAATAAAATTTCCTATCTCTAGTAGAAATATTAGCTTTTCAAAAGGTGTTTTGGATTTTCTACCAAAGCCAAATCCGAAAGTTAGGTAGTTAGTTTATTGTTTTTTCAAAATAATTTGTAATAAGGGTTGTGTCTTTTCACCCTAAAGAGGTGTGAAAGCCACACACACACACATACACACACACACACACATATATATATACATATATACATAATGTAAAATGTAAAGAGGACAATACAATATAATAAACTTTCATGTATTTGGATATTTTTTAATCAACATGTGTTAGATTAGTCATATTATAGCTAATAATTAATTTATTTAATTATTAGTCTATTATACTCTACACTTAAGTTAAACTTAGGCATCTCATTATTATTTAGGGTTTTCACCTTTAGGGTTTCGGTATCCTTTTATAAGGATTCACCACTTTGCATTTCATTAAGGAGATTGTATTGTATTCATTTTTGTTGATAATAGAAATTCATTCTTTCAACATGGATATCATGTATCTGGCTTTTTGGCTGCCTTAGCTTTTTCTGTCTTCTGTCTTTGCTTCTTCTTTGTGACAAGTTATGTATGTAGGTGTTCTTAGGAGAATAGGGTTTTTCCAATTCTAACATGGTATCAGAGCCTTTCTACTGTAGCTTGTTCATGTTCTGTTGAAGCAAGCTCTTCGTGGTATGAGGGTTTGAAGCTTTCAATTTTTTTTGGTATTTTTTATTGGATCCGGGGGGTCTCTATTTTTTGGTGCACTTTGGACCAAAAATAACCTCATGGTTGTGTCTGGAAGGTCCAAAAACCTTAAGATCCATATAAAATACATCCTATTTGGACACTGGAGCATCTGGGAGAATTTTTTTGGCCTCTTAAGGCTGTACGGGCACGGTTTTCAAGAAAAAAAATTAAAAAAACATAGTTTTTTATTTTTTTGGAATTTTTTTGTGTGGGCCACCATCGCCCCACCCGCATGACACCCCTAGATTGGGTGCCACCCTCCAGCCTCTGCGCCGCCTCCGCCCCACCGGCCACTGATCCAGCTCCGCCACTCCACGGCCCCTGCAGCTCCACCGCCCCGCGCTCCTGGTCTGCTGCCACTGGCCCCCACCACTCTACATTCCTCTACACCAGTGCCAACCTCTGCTCTACTTGGTTCTGGCACCGTCGCCTGGCTCCACCGCCCGCAGCGCCGCCCAGTGGTGGTTTAGCCCCGCGAGCCCTTTTCTACTAGCTAGCGGTCATATGGGCGTCTGAGTGCTCAATTTTAGCCCCCTGTACGCGCCATGTGCCCAAGGGTACATTTTTTAAGCCCCAGGGGCTTAAAACCTAGCTTTTGGAGCAATTTTGTGCCCTTCTCACCTTTTTTGCTCTATCTGGAGCATACGGAGGCCTTTTTTGGACTTTGTTATATTGTCAGAAAGCTCTTTCCAAGCTCTTTCTGATTATGGTGATTAGGATTTTTGGCTCTGCTATTTTGACAGTGGTTTTTTCTATCAAAGTCTGATGTCTACTTTTTTCCTTTTCGGAGCCCTATCTTTCTCAACCAGACTCTATTTTTGGCAAACCAGATATCGTCGAAAAGCTGGTTCAGTGTAGTTTTTAGTTACAAGGGTATTTTTTCTAGATTCTGCTCTAGGTTCTCTCTCCTCTAAGTTTGGCATCTTTCATATTCTGGTAGATTACTTGGGTTCTATAGGTCCTGGGATCTCTTCTTCTTCTCTTCTGGCTCACTCTTCTTTCTGACTTCTGAGCTTGTATGCTTCTCTTCTGCAACATTCTTTTTTCTGTAAACGCACTAAGATAAAGTGCCTTCTTCTGCATTTCTAGGATTTTGAACACCTAGTGTGTGTTGTACTTGCACTCTATTATAAAGTTCCATGGGGGGTTATTATGTTATGCCATTTTGTGCTCATCCACCTTTGTCAAGTGAGCATTCCTTCCATGACATTAGCCCATGCTGTGTGTCAGTGACACTGCCCTTTATCCTGTGCTTGTACTTCTATTGCACTATTGGTGTTCCTGATTCTTCTTTCTGTAGATGTTTTTGGCATTGCATGTTAGTGTTCCTATCACCTCTCCCTATTCAGCATTATGGGGGGGTTTACCTATTGGTTCTATTGCTTCCTTGGTTTGATTGATCAGCTCTTCAGACTTTGAATTCTCTACCTGGTCATGCACTTCAGTGGGGTTCCAACAGTTACTTCTGACAGTGTTTATAGCTTCTTTCTTCGGAGATGCTTCTTTCTCATTCTTGTTCCTTTCTTTGGGACTTTCCCTAGATTGGAGGCTTAATTTCCTTCATCTAGTTTATTTATTGTACTTGGGTACCTGATCAGGCCTAGTTGCCAGGACCCATAGTTCCTTTCATGCATCTTGTTTTCATGCATCTTTTAGTCTTTATCTTTTTAGCTTCTCCCTAAGTTACACTTAAGAGGGGGTGTTAGAGTAGTCATATTATAGCTAATAATTTATTTATTTAATTATTAGTCTATTATACTCTACGCTTAAGTTAAACTTAGGCATCTCATTATTCTTTAGGGTTTTCACCTTTAGGGTTTTGGTATCCTTTTATAAGGATTCACCGCTTTGCATTTCATTAAGGAGATTGTATTGTAATCATTTTTGTTGATAATAGAAATTCATTCTTTCAACATGGATATCATGTCTCTGGCTTTTTGGTCGCCTTAGCTTCTTCTGTCTTCTGTCTTTGCTTCTTCCTTGTGAAATGTTATGCATGCAGGTGTTCTTGGGAGAATAGGGTTTTTCCTATTCTAACAACATGGACCTAGATGTACTATTTTTTCAAAATCAATAAAGATAAGTGTTTTTTTGTTTCATCTGTGGGAATTGACTCAACTTCATTTCTGATTAGTCTATTGGATAAAATCTTTAGATTTTCTTCAAAATGATAGTTTGATGTTGCATACTTAATTGATTAAATTTACAACTTTCATTATCAATTGGTCTTTTCATCTTGCATGGTTAAATTCAATTGATTGTGCCACAATCAATCGGTCTATCATTTGAGGAGTTAAACTCAATTGAGATAGTTGTGGATTTGTCTTAAGATACATGCTCATCATAACACCTTTAAAGTGATATATTTCTTGCAAATTGTCTCTGAGGTTCTACATAGGGTTGGGATGATTTTTACTCTATTTCCCATGATAGAATAAGGCATTGGTCTAATCATTATTTGGATTATAGTTATTCAATTCATTGTTTATAATTTTGTTATATCTTATCTATCTATTCATTTCAATTTAAATACATATTTACTAAACATTCTTTCAATTACTAAAATTATTTTAGTTTACAGTTTATGATATATTTCTTTTATTTAGATTTCTTTAAAGTGCCTTGTCATACTTGAGAAAGAGGGTTTGAGGTGTATTCTATCCACTATAAAAATATTTAAGACTTGAAGGATAAGTTTAAGGTATAGGCCTACTAGCCTTGGTTCTGCAGAGCCAAAATTTTACAGGGTTCAACCTTACCTTTGTTAAATCTTGTTAGTTGGCCAAATCACTTGGGTTTCCCAGCATTGGATTGGAAATTCCATAGGAAATTCAATCTGTTGATTTGAGCACCAACAAATTGGTGACTCTACAGGGGAGATGTTCAAAAGAACATTTTTGTATTTTACCTAGAAGCTCTGGTGATATATTTAAGACTCTTCTAGGAGAAAAGAAGTTAGAAGATAGCAAGTATTTTCCTTCTGATAATAAGGTGGTGACTCTATTTAATAAATTATTTCAGTCAGTGACTCTATTGAGGGAAAATACTCAAAAGGAGATAAAAAGGTGGCAACCCTGTATGTTATAAATTTTTAATTTCTCCACTAAGGGAAATATCTTGGAAGGGATGAGTATTTGTCCTTTAATTAGTAATAGAAGATCTATTACATAATGTTTCAAATTCTATTCAAAAGGTTTTTTATTCCCATTGATACTAGGCCTTTAGATCTTAGAAAGTTTCAATGCAGTTCTAATGAATTATTTTCACAAATTTCACAGAGGGTTCTTGAATTTTATGGAGATTATGATGAATCAACTCTTGATCATTTAGATACTTTTCACAAATTCCTTGATGATTATTAGGTCCATACAGAAGATGATTCCATGAAATTTTTTTCATGGTTATTAAAAAATAATGCACAAGAAGAATATGAAACATTACCTAGGTAGTCCATCTCATCATGGAGACAGTTTAAGCAATGGTTTCTTTATATGTTTCATGATGCCAATGGTGAAGAAGACAACATGTTCTATGAATGGTATGAAGATCAAAGTTGAAGCATGGAAGAGGATCCTAGTATGTCTCCACTTGATATATTTTTTAAGCTTGGATAGATTTGAAGGGGAGTCTTATTCACATTTGCTAATAAAAATGGTGAACATTCTTCAAGAAATACCTTCAAACATTATTCCTTCACAAAAATAAATCAATGAGAAAGGTCAAAAAAATTGGGAATCAGATCAAATTATCCTTATGTAAAGTTCCTTGTGCATATATTAGAAGAAGATGATGAAGACAGAAAAAGGGAGGCTTGTTCTTAGATTGAACAAGGCCTTGTGCTTGATGATTATCTTGGTGAGGAAGATGAGTGCACTACTGATATAGAAGATAAAGAAGCATCCATTCTTGAGAACCATAATAATACTTGTGATGACAAGGAGGAGAAAAATTTAGATCAGATTGAAGAAGAATATGTACATAGTGAGATTTGCATGGAAACATGTATCAATGACCTTGATGATGAGGAAGAAGATCTTCTCAGTACAGAAGAAATCTTATATTTACTAGACATGGAATATCAAAAACATGTTGAGAAGAGTGGTCAAATTTTTTTTTCAATGAACCATGATAAGCAAGTTGATGGATCAATAAATACTCAAGGGGTAATAGATTAAGAAGATCATAAATTTTAGGAATCAAATAATGGAGATGAAATAGAACAGCATACAACATATGAACAAGAAGAAGTTTTAGATGAAATCTCTCATGGAGATATGCCCAAGTTCTCTATATCCTTGAATCCATTATTTGTAGAATATTTTCTATGCAATCAAGTCCATCAACATCATGATAAAGGAAGTGGGCCTAGTGATCATTTTGAAGATAATGAAACTTAAAATATATATATGGGGAAGTGTATTCAGAAAGTGAGACATGCGTTATTTCATCCTATGAGAAGAAGTTGTATCAAACATGTGAAGATGAGATGGAATCAAATAGACATAATGAGGAGAATGTGTTGAAGATTAGTTCTAAAAATTATTTGAGTATCATATCTGATCAAATTCTTGATAAGAAGGAAGTTCCTAAATGTGAGTTATCTCCAAATACTTTTTGTGAAGAGAAACAACATCTTCAGTATAGGGAATATTGTGTATGTAAAGGCATCCAAATAGAAGAGCTTAATCTAGTTACTTGTAGGGTTGATCAAGTGCATGGGGATCTTCTATTTAGAAAGGACTACAATGCACCTGTTGACTTTTCTAAGGGTAAAGAAAAGTCAAAGTGTGTTAATAAAGAAAGGAATGGTGTCCATGAGAATGGTGGCATCATATTCAAGAGATCCAAAGTATTACATAATCAGAATTATGTGTTTGATAGAGGAAAGAAGCAATGTTCACTTTTTTTGATAGCCTGGGGCCACCTAATTTCACTTTGCATCAAATTAAGTGTGGATACTTGGTCTTCTTCTCCATAGATAGATGGAATCTTTCTATGCTCATAGGGAGCATACATCCCCAAAAAGATCCATTGCTAGTACCCTAAATTTTGAGAATTTATAAGTCCCAATCCATTATCAAGAAACAAGTTTCTCCATAGTAAAAAAATCAAAGGAAGGAATATTTATGAAACAAATAAATAAAACTAACTAATTGAAGCCTTCAGAAAATGTTGGAATTTCGACCTGCTACAAATATGATGCCAATAGAAGCTGAGGATGGTTGAATTTTAAAAATCTAAAAACAACCCAGTTCTAAAAATCAAATTTTCTATCTCCAGCAGACATATTAGAATTTCACAAGGTCTTTTGGATTTTTGACCAAAGCCAAATCTGAAAGTTAGGTAGTTATTTTTTAGTTAGTTTATTGTTTTTTCAAAATAATTTGAAATAAGAGTTGTGTATTTTCACCCTAAAGAGGTGGGAAAGCCACTCACACACACACACACACACACACACACACACAGATATATATATATATATATATATATATATACACACACACACACACACACATATACATAATGTAAAATGTAAAAAGGATAATACAATATAATACAATTTCACATATTTGGATAGTTTTAATCAACAAGGGTAACATGGACCTGGATGTACTATTTTTTCAAAATCAATTAAGATAAGTGCTTTTTTATTTCATCTATGAGAATTGACTCAACTTCATATTCAATTAGTCCCTTGGATAAAATATTTAGATTTTATTCAAAGTGATAGTTTGATGTTGCATACTTAATTGATTAAATTTACAGCTTTAATTATCAATTGGTCTTTTCATCTCTCATGGTTAAATTCAATTGATTGTGGCCACAATAAATCAGTCTATCATTTGAGGAGTTAAAATCAATTGAGATATTTTTGGATTTTTCTTAAGATACATGCTCATCATAATGCCTTTGAAGTGATATGTTTCTTGCAAACTATCTCTGAGGTTGTACATAGGGCTGGAATGATTTTGACTCTATTGCCCATGATAAAATAAGGTATTGGTATAATCATAATTTGGATTATAGTTATTCAGTTCATTGTTTATAGTTTTGTGATATCTTATCTATATATTCATTTCAATTTACATACATATTTACTAAACATTCTTTCAATTACTCAAAGTATTTCAGTTTACAGTTTATGATATATTGCTTTCAGTTAGATTTCTTTCAAGTGCCTTGCCATACTTGAGAGAGAGGGTTTGAGGTGTATTATATATACTATAAAAAGATTTAAGACTTGAAGGATAAGTTTAAGGTATAGGCCTACCAGCCTTGGTTTTTTAGAGCTAGAATTGCAGAGGGTTCAACCTTGCCTTGGTTGAATCTTATTAGTTGGCCAAATCACTTGGGTTTCCTAGCATTATATTGACAAATCCATAGGAAATCCAATGTGTTGATTTGAGCACCAACACATCCCACCCATAGAAAAATCCATATCCCCCTCCTCATCCCTATCCCCCAACCCCTCCTCACTACTGTGACTATCGCTCGTACTACTACCAGTACTGGTGCTCCTAGTGGATGAGCTTGTACCCACCTCCTCAATGTCCACATCCTCAATCTCAACATCCTTGGCAAATATCCTCTCCTCAGCCCTAACCAAAAAAGTAGCACTAATGCAAGGATGCATTCTCCTAACCAACTAGGGTGCCTCCTCCTCTAAACCCTCCTCCTCCTCTAGAATGACACCCATCCCAACCCACCTTCTGATGCCATGATCACCCCTCATCCTCACCCTCCCACCAGTAGTACCAGGCCCATGATCATCTCCATCATCTCTATCATCTCTACCCCATCCTCCATCCTTCCCACCATCCCAACCTCCATCCCTACCTCCAGCCCTACCTCCAACCCTTGCACCATCTTGTACTCCATCCCTCCCTCCAACCCTCCCACCATCTAGTCCTCCATCCCTCCCTCTGTCTTTTCCTCCATCTCTCCCTCCTCTCCATCTCTGTCGATGCCTCCTCATAATGGTCCCAACTATAGGACAAGACACATTAGTTAGAGAAACAAGTCAGGACTTCTACCACCATCCATCATATTATTGGTAGTGCCTGCAAAGAGAACAAGTTCAAACATCAGTATTGTATATGATAATACATCTACTTCTAAGAGAGCATGAAAAAAGAGATAACATGAAGCATGGAAAAATCAAAAACATATACCAACATCCATAGTGGCTGATTTCCACATCCATGCAAAAGGAAGAAATAACATGAACTCTGTCCTAAAAGCATCTAGAGAGATGACAACACCCCACAAAGTAATATCTCTTTATTGGCGAGAAAAGTATGCATAAGAATTAGAAACATCATGTCTCTCACCAAACTAGTGCAACACCTTGTCTGTATTGTGAAAATAAATCATGTGGATATGGCCACTAACATGAAAAATCAAAAACCTATGCTGTCAAAAGAAGAGAGGGTGTGCATCCTCCCCATCCCACACAAGAAAATCCCTATAAGGTCTCCATATAAAGTATGTCATCATGTCCAACTACTACTGCCAGTACATTAGGTGTTCCATATGTGACTTCACAATAGCTCTATCATACATGAATACATATGGTCTCCCCAAAGGAAGATCATGGGAACCTATAGGCTGATAAATGGAAATATGCTCCCATGCCTAGATCTACAAGAGATTATCTCTACATCCAAAAGACTTACCATCAAGGTATGCCACATAAAACATATGAAAATACATATGGAAAAACATACAGGGACCCCAGGCATATATAGTATGGTCTCTAACCATACCCTATAAGACAACACTAAATCCAATAGAGAATCCATGCTGTTGACGATTGGGACACAAGATCCCACATATCAGACTACCTAAAAAAGAAAACATCCTATCTAAACCCATCCCAAACCGGGACCATGGTATATCATAAGGATCAGACATGCCAAGCTAATCCTAGGGAAGACTAGATAACTCAAAAAAAGTAGTGGTACTAGGGCTTCGGGCATACTCTACAAGAGCGCCCTAGATGGGAATCTAAAGGATGTGATATATATCCTCCAATCTAACGGTACACTCTCCAGTCAGAAATAAAAATGTACAGGTATCAGAATTTTATCTCTCTAAAAGATCATAGATCAGACCCTTGTTGGTCGTGATCTCAGGCATTTAACAAATCCAATTTAAACCAGTATGATGAATAACATCTCTTTCATCCTTAGAGAGATGGAAGTGGTATACTAACCTAGCTTGTCTAGACTCCTGGCAATGTAGAATAGTCCTAATATACTGCAAAACAATAAAAAATCCAATCATCGGTGTCAGGACAGAAACAAAGACACAGACATATACAAATGCATTCTAAAAATTAAATTCAAAGCGATTGTGGTACAACAGAGGCAATTGCAATAAATTTATAATGATTGCAGAAATTAAATAGAAATTGTGGCATTTTACATGCAATTGTGGTAATAAACTTGGTAAATGCAACACTCTTATCGATTGTGAAATGCAATCGGAAACTGCGGTAACTGAATCGTGATTGCAAAAAAATTGCACCCTATTGAGGCAACATGGAAAATTTTTCAAAAAAGCAACATTTTTGAAATGCAAGCATTAATTATACAAGGACTGAACTACTCACTAGACATCCTGTGCCAGGTAGATAATGAAAACTCCAGACCCAATCAAAAATGTGTTTGACTCTAGGAAGGCCCGCCATCGCTTGAAAATAACAAAGAAAGCAAAGAAAGTTTTGAACAAAACTCACCAGATTATCAAAGCTCCAAGAGTGCAAAGTGACAAATGAAAGGATATCCAAGCTATTTATAAGGGTTCTAAAAAACCTTAATTCCTCTAGGACCTCAATTTTTTTGTCCCAAACCCTGGAAACTTTAACAGTCTGTATTAGGAGCATATTCAAGTATTTTCACAAACAATCAAATACCCAAATTAAATATTTGCAATTTCATCAAATTAACGCTCATGTCACAACTTTTCACTCAAATTTGTTGAGGGGGCATAAATACACCTACTATCACCAGGACAAGCTGGGGCACGATCAAAATAGAGAATCTTTGACACAATATGACAAGCCATAATGCATCAAAGAGGGGAAAATGTAGACACCATAAAATGGACAGACTTGCGACTTTACATTACAAACACTAATTTTCATCATTTAATTATTGGTTTTTTAATCATTAATTAATCATATATTTCCTTCTAATTTCACTCCCCAAATCATCTAATCAAATCCCCAAAATTAAATAAATAATTGATTTTATTTCATTAATTAACATTAATTGATTAATCTTCATTAATTAATTAAATTTAATTTCCTTAAGTTTAAGTTTAAATATTTAAACTTTTTAATTAATTATTCTAATTAAATTAATTTCATTAAATTAATTTAATTTCATTCAATAATTCAATTCTAAACCAAAAGGAATTCAATTATCTCACATGTGGAATACTTTAATTATAAAAATGACTTAAATATTCAATTAAATCCTTTCTTTAAGTTCAAAAAGATAACTCTTAATCAGATCTATGATTACATGGTTACTCCACCCACCTCTTCAGTTAAAAAAGGTAACTCCAAATTACCTCTTCAGTTCAAAAGGTAACTCATAACAAGTTGTTCAGTTAACTAAACTCTATCTCCTCTCTCCCAGTTTAAGAGGTGGACTTTACTGATCACTTCTCCAATTTCTTTTGATCTCAACCATTCATCCTCCTATCTCTTGGATTGATCTCAACCATTCATATCATTTTCATATTCTATATAATCAGCCCTTCATAACCATTTGAAGGATCCAGGATTTCAAGCTTTCATGTGTCATTACTCTATCAGATTAGTTCAACCATCAAGCCTTCTTGTGATCAAAGAATTCAATATCATATTCTCAAAGCTCCCAAGTCATAGACACTGCCCACACCAATACTAAGCACCACACAAACAACGTTTCAGGAGTAGAGAGAGACAATAGAAGATTCAAGCTTTTTGGTTTGCATTCATTTTTAGTCCTCCTTTATTGCTTGTCATTTTATTGTTCATAATTTCATTCTTAGTAGTTATTTGATTGATTTTCCCCATTACAAATCGGTGCTACTAACCCCCGTCATTAACTCAAGATTGTGTGGAGCCAGATTGGATCCCGCAATAAGAACTATTCATGATTGGTAAAGGGAAGATCAACTATATATGTTGACTGGTTCAAGAAGAACAATATCAGAAAAAACATATGGTAGTGATCAAGTTGAGGAATGATTCAAGTGTTGCAATCATACGTATAGTCTGAATATGATAAGTGGAATCCATGATTCCAACCGCAACATTTTATATCAACTTTTGAATGAGTTATGTTTTGATTGAGAAGACATTTTACCTATCTAATCACCAATCAGAGTTTCATATTAATTTGATTAAGGTGATGGATCTAAGGCTGACATATTAATTTTAATTATCATTAATACTTTTGAGGATTACATATTGGATGTTATTGACTCTAATTTTGAGGAGGTTTGCTAATATTTTGAGCTGACTATGGTAGAAAGTTATAGGTCTTATGTGACCTAATGATAGTCTATATAAGGAGCACCAAATTGTTTTATTTAGGGTTTTGATCATATTTTCAGATTGGGTGATCACAAATTGAAGGAGAAGAGATCAGTAAAATTTCAAGAAGGAAAGGATAATAAAGGATCTGATAGGCAACCAGTGTCATTCTATAGATCAACATATCTTTTTGTTTCCTAACAAGTGCAATAGGTTAAATCCCTTAACCAGGTAAACTTTAATAGTTTCTTATTTGTAAATCCTTTAACAGGGTAACTTTTTTATTGAGGTTTTAAATCCTATAGAGAGTTAGATCATAGCTAATCTTATTGTACTCTTAATGATATACTAATCACTCCTAATAGGGTGAGCCCCCAAAAAGGATATTTGTATCTTATAAAAGGAAAACTCATTTACCGCAGTAGTGGGATTGTGGGTGTCATCCCCACCATGTTTTTTTCCCTCTTAAAATGTTTTAGATGATAAAATATATGTTTTATGTGTGTTTACATTATGGATGCTTTATATTTTTTATTGTCATTTGTTTACTTCAGTTATATAATTATTTTTGTTTGGAAGTTAATAGTGTATTTAGTCATATCGGTGGTTGAATTTTTTCATTACCTGTGTGTATTGATTGACCCCTTTCTCAGTCATAAGATTTCTAACAACTCCATCAAGTCGTCTAGGACCTAAAAGAAGAAGCACTAATACACTACTAAAAAAAATATCCAATCAGCTCAAATGATGTATTCCAACAACACAATCATCATACAATCCAAGAACACCAACAAGCATCATGAATACCATATATAACATTCATATCATCTCATATTCATCTCTAATAAAAAATAACACTAAAATACTAAAATATGTCATAACAAAAGATAGCTTGTAGTACTCTTAATCATGAACAACACTAGCTGTGAACACAATGATAAGGCACCATGTAACTACCAGCTTTATAACCTCTGAAACATCAAATCCAGGACGTACCAATACAAATACATATCCAAAGTACACAAAAACATAGTAACATCAATAACCAGCAACTCGATCATACATCACTCATACTATCATCTAAACTTCTGTGAACCTTTGTAGACCATCTAAAGACACCTGTGAACAATACCTCATGATCGCAACTCAAGATCTTCAACATAGCACCTGAACAACTGAAATCCTCTTTACTAAACATACTGAACACACCATCTAAAACAACAATTAGTGTGTTGACATAAATGACAAAACATTAATGTCCAAACACCCAAGTACCAAACTCTGACATGCTCAACAATCTTCCAACAGGTGGGTACTATGCAATCATGAAATTGTAAACAAATTTTAGGTGCTTAGAATTTATGATGGTACAGTTAGGCCCCACATTAGCTAGAGTATGAGTAAAAATATTTTTCATGGTAAAGGAAATGACATATAATATGAGAGAGAGAGAGAGAGAGAGAGAGAGAGAGAGAGAGAGAGAGAGAGAGAGAGAGAGAGAGAGAGATGA